>JABSTQ010001899.1:0-146693 GCA_013358835.2 Ixodes persulcatus
TTTTTGTTGGTGTACAGAATGGCCCGATAAATTTGAACGAGTGACCGGCGCACTCGCACTACTTCTCTGCATTCTTTTCAAACAACTTTTGAGCAATAGAAGACGTGGAGGAGCCCCCAACCTGCGGGGTGTTACACTTTTCTTTAAAGAAAGGAAAGTACACTGCTCAACCTTCTCCCTCTGTCCTACTCAGCTCGTGCCAAATAGTGTAATGCGTGCCAACACATGTTTTTGAAGCGTGGCCTTTGATGCTGCCTAGCAAAGGGGACAGAGTTGTTGCCAACAGCAGTCTTAGGAAGTTTGTCCTAATTGAAGTAAGAAGGAAGACCTAACCTTTCTTCTTTTTAGGGGCGAAGCTCCTTAGGGGCTAGCCATGTCCGTCCGTCTATCTGTCCACGTCCGGTGCTCGTGCTCGTGTAGGAAAAAAAATTGATGAAAAAAAAACGATGAAAAAAATGTTTGCGCAGTCGACAGGATTCGAACCTGTGCGGGAGACCCCAATGGATTTCTAGTCCATCGCTTTAACCACTCGGCCACGACTGCGTGACGAGTCGGGCTCTGAGATGTGGTAGTAACTCAGAGCAGGGATGTCGTGAATGAAACGTTGCATGTAGCCGCTCAACGTCTATATAGAGGGCGCTGCGGTCAAATGCATATATAATCGCGTTAAACTTTGCATGCATTGGCTCAACGTTTATAGACAAGAGGGCGCTGCGGTCAAATGCTCCAATGCATATATAACCACGTTCCATACCATACATTCTCTTTCTGACATGGACGAAAACGAACGAAAGGCTCTGCATGCTGCAGCTCAGCGTCTACGCAGACAAGCACCACCAGAGCTTCGCCCCAATCAACATCATTCACCACGTGAGGTGCGGTCATTTTTTTATTTTTTATGGAGTATTTTTAGCCTCCATTTCAGGAACACAGTGGATGTGTTTTATGCTGAAAGCTTCACACATGGTTTATTTCTCTCTGTGTTCACGGTCTTTATATTGAACCTTTGAGCAATGTGAAGAATGCTTTCTCTATAACAATGAGTTTAAAATGTTTCTGCCTATTCCAAGCCAGAAGAAATGCCTTTCGCATTCCAGAAAAATGTTACGTATTGAAACATTCTTTTTGACTTCACAAAAGGAAAAAAAGGAGAGACTGCACAACAAACAACAAATGGACGACATTTTTAGTTACCGAGCTTCGTGTTCATGCCAGAGTGAAAGTAGAAGGTAGCCAAATAGATCACATCATTTGTCTGCACCAGCCATATTTTAGTGCTTTGGTTTGAGTTACAAAAACAAGCATTATATGTCAAGCCTTGTTCTTCCGGTTTCGCAGTTCTTTTTAATTTCATGTTCAAATGTCAGGTCATACGCACCTAATTGTGGTGGGGGGGGGGGTAAGTGGAAAGCAGAGTCCAGAAAATAAGGGAGTGAGAAAGGCTACCAAAGCTGACCAAATATGCAACCAGTTGTCCCAAAACATTCAATGAAGACTCTGACACCTGGATTATCAAAAATCCATACAATGACCACCGAGTGCAATTCATCGATCATGCCAGAAAGACTGGTAAGATGCTGGTCTGTCTTTGCTCTGTCCTTCCCGCTCACCACTACATGCGAGCGTCTGCCACGAGCAGGGAGTAAGAAGGAGAGGAGGCGACATACTGGCTCAAGCCACGGCGAAACGAGAAAATCCCATGTGAAGCCGGAAGTAGAGGTCACAGTCGGTGGGAATGCCCTCAAGGGTGACCAAAACAGCTGTTGGCGCCAAATCAGCTCTCCTTTTCGTCCAATAGCGTCTTTGGTTTTGGTCATCGTTGGGGGCGTGTCCCTCCAAACCGGAAATCTCCCCCGGCTTCACCTTTGGTGGCGTTATGTTGCTTCCAGAGCTTGCTACCTCCATGGCCAAGGGCCACCTTTCGATCCGCCATCATAGCTACAGAAAACTGAGCACTATTGAGCACGACAGTCGCAAAAAGATAGTTCGGCATTGTTGCGATGGGCCTTGGTCAGGGTCACATTCTTTTCTTCGTCCCCCTTCTCGCCCCCCCCCGGCGGGGGTGTGTCCCCCCACTGAAAGTCGTGACCAACCGTCTGGGCTGATAATGACTGGTAACCTAGCCCGGCACCATGTTGACGTCGCGACACCTGGACGAAAGTTAAGCCACCTAATTACCGGAGGGTAGCAAAGACCTCGACGGCGGATTACTGGACAAAGATCCGAGCAACTGAGCCACCTGTGGGAATGATACCTCAGACACAATGGACGGGGCTTGCTCCCAATGTGGACTTCCGCGAAGGTCAACCATTCCGAGAACAGTTTGGGTAATCGTCTGCCACCAACCCGCGGATTATCCGCCCAACCCCTTCCTGAGCCACGGCGTTTGCCTAATGGAGGGAGTCATCACAATCAGTCTGCTGCGACATTGTGTGTGTGTGTGTGTATGTGCATGCTTGAGGGGTGAACAGGGCGAAGCCAAATGGGACGTTTGTCGGCAGCTCGGCCACCATTGGCTGCCAACCGCCGGGGGACCGACAGCGACCTTATAAAAGGAGCGAACAAGAGGTCGCAGAGGTGCACTCGGACGATATAGATACTTTTGTAGATGTGTATTAAACAGAGTTTATCGTGAGAGACCTCCAGTCTCCCGATCTTCCTGCCGGGAGTCATCCCTGCAGTTCCTGTCCTGGCCTGGCCCTGCCTGATCCTGCCTGGGGAGCTCCTCGTCACAACAGCACTTTTACCCAGAGCGCTTACTGCTAAGCGAGTCGTGGCAGACATTAGATTACTGTGTTCCATTCGCCTATAAATAGCACTTGAAGTTATCAGAAAATTTGACCCTTTTTTGGGCGATGTCATCGCTCAAGGCACATATATCAAAAATATAAAATTAACTTCGGCTTTCCAAAAAGTACTGCGTTGACCAGTCATATCATCATCATCACGAGGGCCTCAGAAGAACCTTAGCCCAGGGCCCCGAATTCTCTTACCCCAGCTCTGCTAATATAGAATATGCCACTATATCCAATCTCTGTAGTCACAAACTGCTGCAGTATATAATGGCTGCTCTAACCAAATCCACTATATCCAAAAGTCTGCTGTAATAGAACCTGCCACTATGTCCAAATCTCTGTTGTCACAGACTGCGTAATATATAGAGGAACTTGTAGTTGGGCTACTTGGTAAACGTTATAAGCATGGCGCGTACGGTGAAAAAACACTACTGACACAAGGAAGAAGACACACCACACAGGTGCCTGTGTCTGTCTTCTTCCTTGTGTTCGTTGCTTCTTATGCCGTACACCGTGCTTCATTGTGTAATATATGAATGTCTGCTGTAGCAGAATCTGCTCTATCCAAAAGCGCTGTAATGGAATCTGCCACTATAATCAAATCTCTGTTGGCAGGGGCTCCTGTATGAATGTCCACTGTAATTTAATCTGCCATGCCCAAATGTTTGTTACAACAGAATCCACTATGAGACAGGCCTTCTCCAACAAAGCAACCCAGCCAAACCTGCCAAATGAGTTTCATGATGTCTGTTGTAACCAAACCAGCTGCACCAGGGTTACACAACATCTGCTCTGCAACATTCTCGCATCATTTTTCAAACAAAACGGATCTTCGACAGACTCTAACGTGTTGGGTGTTGAGGCTTACCTTGATTCACGGGCTCGACGTTTCTGAAGATGACGCGCTGGTTCACCCTGGAGATCCTGTCGGCGAGCTCATGCACCTCCCCAAGCAGTTCTCCCAAATGCCTCAACTGTCCGTCTGCCAGACCGGCCTCTCGATACTGTGAGGAACGGGTAGCCAAGCTAGTTAAAGGCCAACATTCGCTCTTCTACCCTGCAAAAAACTGAGTTCGCACGTCGGTCTTCAACCACAGACGGGAGTAAGGTGTGCACTGTTTTACCTCGAGTGGAGCCACGGAAAGATGTCATGACTCGTTTTAGCCGATTCAGTGCGTTCCCGTGATTTTGAGCTTTGCACATCGCCGTGCCCAATAGACCTTTTATGCGAAAATCCCAAAAAGGCCATACACAAAGTCCTCCTCCGCCTCCTCACCCTCAAAGCATCTATCATGCGACACTAAAGAGAGAAAGAGAGGGGGCAGCGCAGTTATTTGCTCGCCTGTATGTGCTTCGCCGTCTGCTACAACCCGGTTCTGTACAGGCCGTTCCCCATTCCTTTCGGCGCTGCGAATGGCGCTGCATGTTTTGCGAAAGGTGTGTTGTAAGGTCACATGATGTGCTCCCTTCACAGGATTGGCTAAGACGGCTCGTGGTATTCACCGTGGTCCACTTCAAGAAAAACGGATCATAGTTGTATATATCCTAAGCTGTCTAGAGCATTGCTCTAACCAGTGGGTTAAAAAAAAAAAAAAAAGATGGTAGCATAAGTGATGAATGTACGATAGAAATACGAGCACTTAAATTGAACAGCCTGTAAGGAAAAGCCGATCAATGTTACAATTTTTCGAGGCTCAAAAACGTTTTATTGAGCCAGAGAAATATTGCCTCAATTACGAACTCTATTAAGAGCTCTTCTCTTTCTGTTAATGGATATTCTAGTTTTTAAATTCTTACAATTTTTTAACTTTTATACGCATGTCTAATTTTTAAGGGCAAATAAGGCATTCCCAGCATTTAACATTCAAGTTCCTTTGTTATACGAGACAATCGTACGGGAAACATTTCACTTTTGACTCAATTTCTGACTTTCCAGTATGGCCCGTTTACGAACGTGCGACTGCAAACAGAGGGCTTAGTAATTCGAGGTTGCGTCGCAGGTTCAGAGACGTTGAAGAACACCACCCGCAACTTGCCCCCTCGCTTCGCGCAGAAAATCGCCATCTTTCTTTCCCTTCGCAACGATCTACATCCACGGTACGGCTGACCGGCGCGTTTACCGCGATTCCAAAAAAGTGGCCCCTCGATTTCTGCCCGACGACGTCGCAGAAGTGTCAAGCTGTCGCCGGTCGTCGCCGGTCGCGGTTGTCGCAGCGGCAATGGTGGACATGACAGACGCCCGTTCTTGCGCAGGTCGCTCTCCAGCTCAACAGTCCACATTAGCTTTGGTGGGCAAGAGTTGGGACACTGCAACGATGGCGACACTTGCGTTTGCTCATACTTTTTGCTGGAACTTCTACTACTCAACCGTCGGGAGAGTACATCTGACAGCTTGCGAGGATGTGGCCACGAGGGGGGCGGACATGGGCCTGAGGGGTCGGACATGGGCCTGAGGGGGCCCATGCACTCCTTTCGGTATGCCGAACCACGCGAAGGACTGCTCAGACCAACGTGAGCAAAACTGTGTGTCGATGTAGTAAAGTGGTGTTAGTTGGGCGAGTTGGTAATGATGTACTTGCGCGAAATATCTGCAGTGCGCCGATTGAAATACTTTGGCTTACAATAACAAATGCTCGTTTATGAAAAAAATGTTTTGAGAAGACGGTGTTTTGCATAGGTGCGGCAGGCAAGCGACTGAAGTCCTGCAGATCTAGCTAGTCTAGAATTCCTCCGATTCGAACCCAGGGCCGAGAAGCCAACACGGTGATATTGGGGTGCTTCCTGGAAGGAGCTAAGCGCCGTAGGAGGGAAGAAAAGTCGCAGCAAGAGTCACTAAATGTTCCCAGAGTACCAAATGTTTTTGCATAAAAAAAATGAAAAAAAAGCTCTTTTGCAAGAAATTTTATTGGAGATTAGTACAGAATGACAGGAGCGTGACGTTTTCATTAATTTTTAATTCCGTTGTTTTTGTACAGCCAGTCTCACGGTGATTTCGGGTAGCGCGCCCCGACCTGGGCGCGTCTAACCTGGTGGTAATTCGCGGGGCGGTCTGCTTGGGAGGCAGAATTTGGCATCCCTGAAACCCTTTCCACCGCATATGTTTCGGTGCTAAGATTGCCGACCAAAGCTAAAATTAAACAGTCACAGGGGAAGCTATCGACGGCGATACTCTGGAAACATTGGGCGACTCTAGTCGCACCGACCCAGCGAGCTGCAGTGGAAGAGAAAAGCTGGGGTGCCTTCGTGTGCACCTTGCTTAAGATGGTGACAATGAGACATTTTGTTTCATGACTTTCATTTTCATGTTTTGCTCGGAGCGCGTGAAACAGCGCGTGCCAGCTCACGCTCTTAGCTCTACCTGCAGTACGGCGCATTTTCTTTTGCGCTATTTCTTTAATTTTTTTCGTGAGCACGCTGTTGGCTTTGTGTACTACAAAGGATGGAATCACCCCAAGAAAAGCGCACATGGAGGCACCCTAGGAGAAGCTACCCTTCATGTGAAGGACGAAAGACAGCCTTGCACCCTAGCCCGGCCGTGGCTAAACCACACCGGTCAAGGACTTGCTTCAGGCACCATCATCTGCAAAGGGCAACATCGCAGGGGTTCGACTTTGGTCAAAGTGAGAGCGAGAGCGTTCTCGACTGCTGACACATCATACAAAAAACAGTCTTCAGACAGTCTAGGCATGTTGCTTCTTAGTATGATGGCCCTGTCACGTTGGACCTACAAAAACTGTTTGCAGACATGCTCGAAGCATACATAGTCCGGAGCAAAGATACTTCGAGCATGCTGGGGCCTGTCCGCAGACTATTCAGCTATCGTGTCTCCAGCTTGGGCGTAATCGACCAACGAAACGACGATCCGGCAATGTTTTGGTGAGAACGTCTTGCCAGCACACAAAGAGTGAGAGAGGTCTCGTGGCCTCTTGTGTCCTTGTACTCCGTCACCCACCGGTCGAGTCAGCTTGTGTACGGCAGCAGAACAGATTTGCAAACGAAGAGTGGCTTGTCGCCGGCTTTCATCGTGAAATGGCAGATGACCACAATTTCGGCTTGCATTCAATCTCGCTACGCCGTGGCACTCGTATAGTAGCAGACGACGCGCAATGTTTTTTTTGTTTTATTTCCGCCTGCAAATAATACTTTGTAGCACGACAAACTGCTCTCTTCACTAGCATTGACAGACAAACCCTCCACGAATGCCATCTCTGCTTGCCCCACAAGAGGCAAATTAGATCTCGCTCTCGCAGCAACCGAAATCGGACCCAGGAATGTCACGTATCTATAAACTCCACGGTGCACAAACCATTTCGGCGAGGCTGGTACTCGATGACTGCAGCAGCTCTTTGTAGTGGACCTCGTTTGAAGCACCGCCGTCTCTTTCGAAAGAAGCGAGATTCGCTGCAGCTGCTCCGTGACCCTGCGCTGCAGGTTGAAAGTTGGTGCAACGATGGCATGGCCCCAGTACAGCACGGCTAGAGGCATCCTACGGTGCTGCCGGATAGCTGTTAGCACTCCCCATGAGTGCACCCAAAACTATTATAAGAGCGCTGTTCAACAGTGTGTAATCTTACCAATTTTGTGTTGAAAGATGAATCTCTGCACGCTACGTTTTCAAGCTGAAGTAATGATCCGTATGAATCATGACAGAATGCCCGATAGTGAGAGTGGATGCTCAGTGTCATCATTTCCTTCGTGGAGTCCATTGGCGATTGAAAGTGAGATATGTTTTTAACAGCCATTACTATTTCTTCGTCCTGACACGGGCTCGAGCAATGGCGAAAGTCCAGGGTACCGCACGGACATTCATTAGTGCTGCAAATCAGGATGCTGTTTCCAACGTTCAATACTTGCTGTTCAAAGTCTATTTCCCTTCGCAACACTGAGCTTCAAACATGAATGAACACCCTTCAGTGCTACCGGGCAGCAATGACAGCGACAGTGCGACGAGCAATTGCTTTTGGTCAACAGCTAGCAATAGTGGGGACTTAAATTACATTTGCTAGACGTTGGCCAAAATGACCATGTACTGACCAAGGACTGTACCCTGTGGCCTATTCTTAAAAAAAAAAAAAAAACATAATTCTCCTCGTGGTTGGTCACCCTGAGCCGCGGTCACACTGCTAATACACCATACAAAAGATAGTCCTCGGACACTGTCCGAGGCATGTCTCTTCTTTGTATGGCAGTCAGACTGGTCATACAAAGACCGTCTGTAGCCATGTTGAAGCATTGTATCAAGCAAATAGGCTTCGAACATGCGTGAGGCAAATCCACAGACAAGTCTGTCATAATGACTGCAGTGAACACCGCGCTCTTGTATACGATGTATGATCAGGGGTCTGCGGCTCAAAGGACCAAGTAAATTTGCTTAATATAGGCCCTTTAAAAATTACGCCTTTTTAGAGTCAATCTCAAAATACTGCAAAGTGGCGTGCTCAAAAGACACCATAAAAATGGCAAGTCTATAAATTTTATAGTCTCTAGAAAGTAAGTATTATTTATAAAGTTATTGACTTGCCATCTTGCTGATGTTTTTTTTTTATGTATTTCTTTCTTTTTGCGCGTCACTTTGCAGTATTTTTAGATCGACCGTATAAAAGAGGGCGTAATTTTTTAAGGGGTCTTGAAGCATTCCTGGGGTAGCGCCGCCGGAGAAAACTGCCACAATACGCTAGGGTCGTCGTTCGCTGCGTAAAAAAATGTCGCAAGGATTCATTCAACTCCTGGCCGTTTACCTCGAAAGCTCGACCCGTAGATTCATCTCCAGTTCGAGTCGATAAGCCTTCGCCGTGGCTACCAGGTAAGCCGACCAGGCCGCCATGGTCGATGCCGTCGCGGCCGGTGTCGTCGCTGCCTCCATCGTGACCGTGAGTTCGCAGGCACCAGTAACGTTGGCGGGAGTGGAGCCCTGCAAAGAGACCGCGAAAACGTACAAAACAAGATTACGCCCTTTAAAATGTAATATATAAAATTGTAATTGAATTGTAAACCTCTCCGGGAAATTACCTATATCGATGGCAAAGACAATGAAAGCGGCACGAACCTCGAACAGAAGTTAGAACACTGAGAACACGACGAGCATGACGAGCACCTCAAATACCCCAAAAACAGTTCTTCGGCTCTTTGGAATCCGGCGCCCGTGGCGACTGGATCGCTGGATCGATAGTAGTGGCTAGTGGCTTCTTGGTGGATAAAAAATATTTCTATAATTTCAGACAAGTGTGGTAGCTTGCGCCATCTATCCTACAAGCGCGTCTCCGACCGGTGAATCCTATCCCACCCATACATAATAATTGGGGTTGTGTGGATATTTATCACAGAGAGTCGTTTTGGTCAGCCATTTTAATGTTGCGACGAGTCACTCGCTGTAGATGAGCCATTTCGCCAAGTGCAGTAAAACCGCTAGCCTGGGGTCTTAACTGCACAACGCCAGTAGTGACCACGACCGCACCCGGTCGATGATCATCAGATCGAAACGGGCAGGGGGGGGATTGAACCCAGGATCGCCTGGGTCTGCAGCGCGAGCTTTCGCTACACGTGCTCCGAGCTTGGTGTGCGTAGAACAATCGGCCACCGATTCCCCCTCCCTACATCAAAAGTCCTGAAGTGGCAACAAATGACATCACAGACGCTGGGAGTGTCATGTTTGTCGGATGTTGAGATCTGGCGGTTGGTCGTAGAAATGCTGGCAAAAATCACAAGCGAACGTAAGTGTCGCTGTCGTCGCGGTGTCCGTTAGCGTCCCAACTTCGGCCGCCTAAACTTCCGTGGACTGTCACACTGGAAAAGGAACCTGCAGCAGGACAGGCATCTGCCACATCCACCACCGCTGCTGGGCACAGCCAGGTTCGCGACCGGCGACAGCATGACACTGCTAGGACGTCACCAGGCGGATATCGGGACCACTTTATATTAGGGATGTCGCGAACCACCTAGGTTCGATTTCGAAAGGTTTCCGCTATTTGCGAAGCGAACTGAGGTTCGATTTCGAAAAATTTCGATATTTTCGTACCGACCGAGGTTCGAATTCGAAAAGTTCGTAGCTTTCACGGTTTTCTAAAATTTCGGGTTCGAAATATTTCGAATATTTTTTACTTGGGTTCGATAAATAATTCGAAGATTCGAATTTCTTTCTCCGTAAGTTCGAAAAGTTCGAAAGTTTCGATTCTCTTTAACGCGAATTCGAAAAAAAAAAAAAAAAAACCTTCGAAGATTTTGAATTTTTTTCAAGTCCAAGTTTTCAAAGTTCGAAGTCCAGTTTTCAAGTTCCTCCACAGTTTCAGTTTCAAATAACGTATTCACGACTCACTGGTTTCCACGAAATCAATTTTAGAAAAGTTAGGGTGTGATACCTAGGCTCTGCGAAGCTGTTCAGGCCATTAAATGAGACGACAAGTGTTCCGGATGTGCTGGAATATTTGCCAGTGCAGAGTGACGTGTGACCATAGATCAGTAATTGTGACCGCCAGCCCGGGATGGTCATTAACGTGCATCACGCAGTAGTGATCACTCGAACACACTGTTTTACGATACTGCTTAGTGGTTCGGAAGTTCAAAGCTATGTCTTTACAACCTAAATAACTGTGCCAATAGCAAAAAAAAAAAAAAATAAATAAATAAATAAATAAATAATAAAAAAAAATTACTAAATGCGGGGATAAAAAGCTGGAGAAAGAAAAAAACTATCAAGAACTTCCCAGATGTGTTGTATTCTTGCATATTCAGAGGTTCATAACTTCGAAACAACTTTCTCCTACAAAAATGTGTACAGGCTAAAAGAAACACGTCCCAGGAACGTGAAGCGAAAAAAAATAATGTCTTCTTTTAATGACGTGCTGAACTTGAACAATATTAGAAATCTTCTCCCATGAGTTAATTTATTCCTTAAAGTGAAAAAACAATAAATACATTATTTTGTATTCTGCAGATGGCAATGATATGTACTGTCTGTGGTGTTAATTTAAATGTGATACCTCAAACGACTTAGACGAAAATAAATACCAAGTTTAGGGCATAATTGCATGTAGATACATGCTTGGACATTTCTTCGAAACTCACCTTGAATAACAAAAGTGATATCTTAAGACGACTTATCTAGGCTATACATAGATCATTCTTAAAAAGTTTAACATCTCTACCATAAATAGCTTCGGCTACATCGCGCTTCAAATCTGGCATAAATGATAATCGTCAAAAACCCGTCGTCCTTCTTCGCTCCTTCGGGAATTTATTTATTTGAAACTAAGCATGCCAGAACATTGAAATAAACGGCATTGTTTTTCGTAAAGAACGGAACACCGCATGTAAAAGTTCGAGAAAAAAAAAATTAGGAATGTTCCTCACTATTTGAATTCAAATGAAACCGTCCGCCGGTCTTTCGAAGTTCGACGAACGTCGAACTTTTACCCTAAAAGTTCGAAGTTCGTCGAACTTCTGACTTTTCAGGAATCGAAAGTTCGAAACCTTTCGAATTCTATTGATAAATAAGTTCGAAAGTTCGAAAAGGATCGAATTTTCTAGCGTAATAAGTTCGACGGTTCGAAAAGCGTCGAACTTCTTAGTTTAACAAGTTAGAAAATTCGACTTCCGTCGAATTTTACGATATAGAAAATTCGAAAATGCGAAATCTTTCGAACCTTCCGAATCGCTTGATTCGATCATCGAAACTTCGATTCGAAAAAAGTTCGCGGCATCCCTACCTATAATGCACACATGCACTTTGACCCCCCACCCCCCCCTTCCCCTCTTCACACCCCAATTCATGGACATTGCAGCTACCTCAGCCCCCCCCCCCACCACCCCTGAAAAAAATTCCTGGCTATGCCAGTGCCCTAGAGGACGCGAAAGGTGTGCCTAGTCCATAAATAAAAATCTCTCGTTATTCATCTTGGGACCATGCGCGAAGCAAAGATAGTGCTTCACAATCGTTCCTGTGTCCCGCACATGCGTCTGACACAGCGGTGGTTTTATGTGTGAAGGTGCCATGTCGCTTTTACAACATCTGCAGTGATGGAAGCGGCAGTTGACGCTTTGGAGCAGGTTCTGTAGCAGGCAAAATATTCGTTTGGAGCAGCCACTGTCACTTTTGAAGCAGATGCCAAAATCTGTTAGCATATCACTTGAAAACAATTTTTTTATTGCATCGCTAAATGAGTTTATATCTGATAATGACTGAGGGTTTCTCTGATACTGGAGCATATTACTCGTTACCCTTCGTAATAAGAACAAATAGGGCGCAAAAGGTACAGAGAGCTTTCTTTTTAGAAATAAGTCTCTGGTGAGAGTAGGTTCAATTTACAATGGGTACTAAACAAATTGATGAGAAATGAATCATACTTCAGTTGGGATAAAGCCTCCCTCCCCTCCCACTTTTACACCAGATAATTTATTTATCCTGTATGCATAATTTCTGTAAAATGCCACTAATGTCACTACTGCGTGGTGCACGTTAAAGACCCCAGGCTAGCGGTTGCACCGCACTGGCTAAAGTGCTCATCTACAGCTGAGACACCAGACGCCCCCTGAGGCAGACTAACTTCCGGCGGTATAAACATACACACAACAATTTGCTTTGATTTGCTACCAAAAACTAACATAATCGCTAACACGCCTATCAGTAAAATGCGCCTACCAAATTCTATCGTTACCAAACTCGACTTGAATATTATAAACTTGGAAAAACAACCACCCACAAATATGAAAACCTAGTCTTGCGCTTACATTTATTCAAATAAAGCACCGCATATTTATTTCTCTTTCTTTCTCGAAGCAGCATTTAAAAACGAAATCATATAATCGAGACCAAAGAATGTGGACCTCCAATAGTACTGAGCATAATTTACAGGTATATCGTGCTAAACCAGACGCTCACCCATGTCAGCCGCTACTCCTAGCACTCCGGTGCAAGGCGGTGATGCTCGACGTGCGTGGGCTGGTGAGATGTGCCACGGAAGCATACGGCAGAGGTAATCAGGTGCTCTCACCAGGAGTTCAAGAGCCTGGTTCTGTCTTATCGCAGTAGCCGCTATCCTACTATTTTGTAATGTTTTGTCGCGACTTTTGGCTCCTCACATCGCCGACGTTGTCGAAAAGTTTAAAGGATGTCGGTGATCGAGCCGCCAGTGCATCAACCGGCCAGCGCGGTGGACGGGCAATGTTAAAACTTCGTTTCACCTTAAAGCGCAGCCGACACTACAAGTCAATGGGATCAACCAAAGAACGCCAAAGCGTGACATAGAGACATTCGATCATCTTCCTGCAATTGTTCTTTCATTGATTAAACCAATCAAATGCAGCGAATGTCCCGTGACTTGCGCTTTTACTATGCGTGTTCGTGTTGTATGTGTTCGAGCCTTCGAATATGCTCTGACCTAAGATGAAACAACGTGTATGGTAAGTAGAGACGCTGTGAAATACATATTTTTATTGTTTTTCTTTCTTCCTACTTTGAATATTAGGGTCAACAAATAAAAAAAATACATACATTTTTTGTTTTGCCCATCTCGGCGCAGGTGTGGCGCAATTCTTAGCCAAAATGGCACCTTGGCGCAAGATGTAGCAGACTTTCGATCACGGCGCAATTTGGCGCAAATGGCGCAGCACTTCCATCACTGCATCTGGATCTGTGTCACTTGGGTCACAATGAGCAACCTTACGCATCACGTATCGCGTAATGACGTATGATCCACATTTACCTCGATCAGTAGCGGAGGCTAATGCGAAATTGGCTCAGAATCTCGAAGGAGTGAAGTGTGTCCCTGAGCAATTGACAAAGTCCCAATAGATGTATATCTGCCATTACATTTATTATCTTATTCTGGTCACGGAAAAATGAAAAACCATTTTCGTACCTCCATTTTGTTCTTCGGTACACCTTTCTAGTCAATGCTGAGCAATGAAAGCTACTTGTACCTTTTTATATTTACCTTTTTTGCTAGTCGGTCTTGTCATGTGTCACGCTGTCATGTGCAGTTTTGCTTCATATGTTTTGTGTAATTTGCACATAATTTTGTGAAAAATATTTTGCAACTAAAAAGTTCATTGAAACTACCGTTATGTTCACATGGCGTTACCTGCATGCCATATTTCTTTTTAGTTTCGAAAACCGAGTGACATTCAGCCTCTATTTTGACATCCTTAAAACTCGTATGCTCCGAGACCTTGTTTTTGCTGCTTCCAGCCTGCTCCAAACTGTAGTTTGTTCTGCTCCCAGCATTGCTCTAAAGCTGCTTTGCCCAGTTCCATCCCTAGTTTATTTTTATGGAGACTGATACGGCCGGTGCAGCAATAGATACTGGTAATCCTCCTGCATCACTTAAGTTCGCTGCAGAACCTGGCCAGGCAACAAACATGGCCAGACAAAGTCTTCTTAAAAGAACTACCGTAACATCCCGAGTCATCGCCCACCCCCCTGCCCCGTGAAATTCATAAAAAAGTGGGGTTGGCCACGTCTCGGCGGGTGAGCACAAAAAATTTTAAAAAATCTGGAAAAGAAAATGCCCATCTTTTTGTGCGTATCTGGCACAGCTGCAGAAGAGATACGTTAAACTCAAAACTCTAATTAGTTTTATTGTTTTATACAAAAAGAAAGAAGAGCAGGGGCTGTAGCTTCAGTTCTCGGCGGCGGCTTTCCAGGCAAGCGATGTGCTCTTCTTTCGCGAGGGAATGTGAAGTGCTCGACGCAGCGGAACTCGAGGCGATAGCGGCTTTGCGGCGGTTACGGACCCATTCGCGCTGCTGCGTACGTCGCCGCTCCTTCCGCACCCGGTCTTCTTTCCCCGTAGAAAGGTACCGCGGCCGACCCATCCCGAGTCCGAACCGCAACTGATAAGAAGGTAGGAAACAGCGCGCAAAACGGAGGAGAACGAAGAAAAAACACACGGGACGAGCGCTGCGCTCATCACGTGTGTTTCTTCTTCGTCCTCATCTGTTTTTCGCGCTGTTTTCTACGATGAATTCCTACCAACTCGCAATTATCCATTCTTCTAAGATAGCTGGAAAGGTTGCCGCCATTTATGAACAACGGCGGCAACCAGACTGGTTGTCTGGTTGCCGCCGTCGCTCATAGATGGCGGTAGCTGTCCAGAGTTTTGCGTAGTTGTGTGTCGACATTTGTTTGGTACTGGACACGAAACTGGGGAAACTAGTCCTTAACAGCTCCGCTGTAAAGATGCTCATGATAGAATGTTTTACTATCGCAAAGTCCGTTGCTTGTATACGCGCCATGAACACCGCTGATCGGCATACAGCACGAATGTTTGTTCCGTACAAGCACGTTACACCGCTAAGTTCTCCTCATTTGTTAACAAAAAAAAAAGTCCACAAGAAAATAGGAAAATTAATTAGGCGCATCCAGCGAGCAAGTGAGCAGACCAAAGGAGCAACGAAGAGCGATGCTGGGAAAGCGGGAAAGCCGGCGAATTCTCAGTCCTTCGATGGGACGTGCCAGATACCCTTCGTTGATTTGGTGGTTTGTCACGTAAAATCCCTCATGTTTTGATTTTGTCGGTTAACAGGGATTGGAAAAAGGTCCCGAGCTAGGCAAGCAGTATTCCCGACCTGTTGTTGCGCAGGTGCGGTGCCTGGAGTTTGTGAAGCAAAGAGCGGCCAGGCCCAAAGGAAGGCCGTACTCGGAACTGGCTTGCAGGCTGCAGATTCCGTCTCCAGTCTGACCGTCCCACACTGCGCCGTGGGACTGTTCCTTAGAAACCGTCGTTGAAAGTCTTGTCGCCGTACGGCATGTTTTGCTTACAAAAAAAAATAAAATAAAGGCAACCCCCTTTTTTTGTTTTTTGGAGAATTTTTATACTTAAAACAGTTCAGGGTTACGAAGAGTAAACAGCGCCGAGAAAAGGAAGGACAAGGGGACGGGATGCAGAGACAGAGTACTGTTCCCTTTTCTCTTTGTCCTCTTATCTGTCGTTTTGTCGGTACTGTTCACTGTTTGTAACCGTGTTCAACCAGCTCGCCCAAATTCCCACCACACCAGAGTTTCTTCGATGGAAGGGGAGTGTCATCCTATGGGTGGTGAGAGTGCAGACTTCTCTGCTGCTTTCAAAGGCCCCCTTGAACCTTGCCCTCTCTTTTCCCCTCACATTTTGGAAGAGGTAATGGAAAAGATTTTTCGACTTGCAGAGGATCTCGTTTAAAGTTAAAGTGCATAAGTAGCTTCTCTATCTGAGTTCACCCATGCTTAGTCTTTTTCATACATTCTAAAGTGATCATGTTTTTATGTCTGTTTAATTTAACATGGCTTTTTGGCATAGTATCTGGATTCCGGGTATACATGTCATTCATGGACCTGGTAATAAATATAGTGTACACACAAGGTCAGACGAACGGGAGGAGCGATATTGTAGTACTACTTAAATATAGGCGAGTGCTAATCTTTACAAAGACCCAAGACTGAGCCTCGGGTTTATATAAAGGTTAACGAGGTTACTTAGTTTCTATACCCACCTTGCTGCAGGTCACAGCTACATTACGATTTTGTGGTGGATATGCTTCATTAAAATATTACAAAATCAGCTTACATGAGAGTAACAAAGAAATTGCCTTCCTTTCTTTTTCAACATAATCAAGTTAATAAAGTAATTGATTTGATTAATCACCTTGTGACTAGACCCTGCACACATGGTCTTAATTTTTTGTTTGCACCCAAATCGTGTAGAAACTTTGCTCACAGTTACGTTTACACACATTTCTACAGGCTCATTCTCAAACTTAAGACTGCTTGCGACCGAGTGCCTTAAAACCTCGTGAGGTTTTAAGCAGGACGTCCATTGATGTAGTAGTGGTAGTAGTTGTTGATGTTGTCCTTGATGCAATCCTTAAAAAGATTGCCCGCCGCCGCCTGTGGGAGTCGAACCGGGTTCCACTGTGTGCGAAGCGGTGACGTTACCACTAAGGTAACGTCACCGCTCTGGGAACAAAAACTAGCCAATAAAAAGATGCCGTTGTAGCACTGTCAATGCCAAGAGCTCGTGCCGGGAGATGCGCTTTCACGCGCTTCGGAACAAAAAAAGAAACAAAAAATAAAAATTGACCGCATCTCCACGTGGTGAATGATGTTGCTTGGGGCGAAACTCTGGTGGTGTTTGTCTGCGTAGACGCCGAGCCGCAGTATGCCGAGCCTTTTCATTCATGTCGGTAGGAGAATGTGTGGTTTTCTTCTTTCTTTTTTTTTAAGCAGACAGATGGGATGGCATCTCAGAACCCCCTACTCTTTTTTTTCTTCTTTTCTTTGAGCCTTTTCAATCATGTCAGTAGGAGAATGTGTGGTTTTCTTCTTTTTCTTTTTTTTTAAGCAGACAGATGGGATGGCATCTCAGAACCCCCTACTCTTTTTTTTCTTCTTTTCTTTGAGCCTTTTCAATCATGTCAGTAGGAGAATGTGTGGTTTTCTTCTTTTTCTTTTTTTTTTAAGCAGACAGATGGGATGGCATCTCAGAACCCCCTACTCTTTTTTTTCTTCTTTTTCTTTGAGCCTTTTCAATCATGTCAGTAGGAGAATGTGTGGTTTTCTTCTTTTTCTTTTTTTTAAGCAGACAGATGGGATGGCATCTCAGAACCCCCTACTCTTTTTTTTCTTCTTTTCTTTGAGCCTTTTCAATCATGTCAGTAGGAGAATGTGTGGTTTTCTTCTTTTTCTTTTTTTTAAGCAGACAGATGGGATGGCATCTCAGAACCCCCTACTCTTTTTTTTCTTCTTTTTCTTTGAGCCTTTTCATTCATGTCAGTAGGAGAATGTGTGGTTTTCTTCTTTTTCTTTTTTTTTAAGCAGACAGATGGGATGGCATCTCGGAACCCCCTACTCTTTTTTTTCTTCTTTTCTTTGAGCCTTTTCAATCATGTCAGTAGGAGAATGTGTGGTTTTCTTCTTTTTCTTTTTTTTTAAGCAGACAGATGGGATGGCATCTCAGAACCCCCTACTCTTTTTTTTCTTCTTTTCTTTGAGCCTTTTCAATCATGTCAGTAGGAGAATGTGTGGTTTTCTTCTTTCTCTTCTTTTTCTTTTTTCATAATTTTTTTTATATTTTTTTTTTCCAATTTTTTTCTTGCCCTACACGAGCACGTGAGCATGTGCTCACATGCTCGTGAGCACGTGATCGCACGAGCAGAAGCACGAGCACCCGACGCCGGCCTACGGCGGACAACGGACGGCGGACGGACATGGCCAGCCCCTAAGGAGCTTCGCCCCTAAAAAAATTGACCGCATCTCCACGTGGTGAATGATGTTGCTTGGGGCGAAGCTCTGGTGGTGCTTGTCTGCGTAGACGCCGAGCCGCAGCATGCCGAGCCTTTTCATTCATATCAGTAGGGAGAGAGAGAAAATGTTTTATTTGTGGAACTGAGGGTGGGGGATGCCTGTCGCCCTTGAAACTAGACATTGGTGACAGGAGGAAGGGGAGGAAGGTGAAGGGAGTTATATGCAATGTACAAGCCCTGCCGACTTTATGTAGTCGATCAGGGAATCTAATATTGAGAATGTGTGGTTTTCTTCTTTTTCTTTTTTTAAGAAGACATGGGATGGCATCTGAGAGCCCCCTACTCTTTTTTTTTTCTTCTTTTTCTTTTTTCATAATTTTTTTCAACTTTTTTTTCCAATATTTTTTTTTGCCCTACAGGAGCATGTGATCTCACGAGCAGAAGCACGATCACCATTTTCATTCATATCAGTAGGAGAATGTGTGGTTTTCTTCTTTTTCTTTTTTTAAGAAGACATGGGATGGCATCTGAGAGCCCCCTACTCTTTTTTTTTTCTTCTTTTTCTTTTTTCATAATTTTTTTCAACTTTTTTTTCCAATTTTTTTTTTTTGCCCTACACGAGCACGTGATCTCACGAGCAGAAGCACGATCACCATTTTCATTCATATCAGTAGGAGAATGTGTGGTTTTCTTCCTTTTCTTTTTTTAAGAAGACATGGGATGGCATCTCAGAACCCCCTACTCTTTTTTTTCTTTTTCTTTTTTCATAATTTTTTTCATCTTTTTTTTCCAATCTTTTTTTTCCCTACACGAGCATGTGCTCACGTGCTCGTGAGCACGTGATCTCACGAGCAGAAGCACGAGCACCCGACGCCGGCCTACGGCGGACAACGGACGGCGGACGGACATGGCCAGCCCCTAAGGAGCTTCGCCCCTAAAAAAATTGACCGCATCTCCACGTGGTGAATGATGTTGCCTGGGGCGAAGCTCTGGTGGTGCTTGTCTGCGTAGACGCCGAGCCGCAGCATGCCGAGCCTTTTCATTCATATCAGTAGGAGAATGTGTGGTTTTCTTCTTTTTCTTTTTTAAGAAGACATGGGATGGCATCTCAGAACCCCCTACTCTTTTTTTTCTTCTTTTTCTTTGAGCCTTTTCAATCATGTCAGTAGGAGAATGTGTGGTTTTCTTCTTTTTCTTTTTTTAAGAAGACATGGGATGGCATCTGAGAGCCCCCTACTCTTTTTTTTTCTTCTTTTTCTTTTTTCATAATTTTTTTCAACTTTTTTTTCCAATTTTTTTTTTTGCCCTACACGAGCACGTGATCTCACGAGCAGAAGCACGATCACCATTTTCATTCATGTCAGTAGGAGAATGTGTGGTTTTCTTCTTTTTCTTTTTTTAAGAAGACATGGGATGGCATCTCAGAACCCCCTACTCTTTTTTTTCTTTTTCTTTTTTCATAATTTTTTTCATCTTTTTTTTCCAATCTTTTTTTTCCCTACACGAGCACGTGAGCATGTGCTCACGTGCTCGTGAGCACGTGATCTCACGAGCAGAAGCACGAGCACCCGATGCCGGCCTACGGCGGACGGCGGACAGACATGGCTAGCCCCTAAGGAGCTTCGCCCCTAAAATGTTCGGAGCAGAGCAGAAAAACGACTTCATCTCTGGAGGGGTTGAGTTATGTGGCAGCATCGATCGGCACGGGCAGGATGGGGCATCTTTCAGGATATAAGCTGCCAAGGCTATGGGCTCGCGCTTACCGATTTTGCTGCAGTACAACATACTCAAGTGAAACGAAGTATAGGTATAGCTGTGCATCTCCGTAGGTTTAATTTTATGTCAAATGCATCGTTTACTTACCATTCCAATGTAGGGAATGGACTTTCCGAGGTTACAGAATATTGCAGCGTGCTTACGTAGGGCAGCACGTTTGGCTCGCACGCAGGTGGCCCGGGTTCAATTCCCGTCATTGCGTGTTGTTTTATCTTTTTTTATGAAAGTAGAAGATTCGAAAACGTTGGAGAACTGTGTAGCCTATTCATGTTCAGAATGTATAGTTCGAGAAGGATCAAGGCACTGAAACTGGATTTATTCATGAGTGACGTGACACAATGTCATGTGACGTCATTTTCCCCACTAAATTTAGCGGGGAAACTGAATTGGTTTTGAGGTCACGTGGTGTTAATTTTCCAGCTAAATTTAGCAAGGAAACTGCGGGAGGAGGGGAGGGTATGGAGGAGGAGGATGGGAGGGAATGCGGGAGGAGGAGGGGAGAATACAGAGGAGGAAGAGGGGCATACCCTCCCCTCCTCCTCCTCAAGAGCTGCACTCTAATTTCGCATTACAGAGGTTTGTAAACGTCTTTCATTTTTTTTGTTTTCGGCACAAGTGTGCCACATTAAACGTGTAGTTTCTGTTCATTCATCGCCTCATCATCTCATTCGTGACAATATAAATATAGCTAGATTTAAATTAATTTATCCTAGGCATGGACAAGTGGAAGCTTGGGAACAACCTTTACGAGTTCAGATGGGTTTTTGTTTAGTATGGTGCAGTAATGAAAAGCACGGGAAAACCACTATTCGCTTTGAACTCGAAATCCACTATTTGCACATGACTATAATAAATACACACGTAATCTAAGTTCCAAAGTCCAAACGATAGACTCGGTCTAAACGACTGAGTAAACGAAGCTCGAAAGAATTAATGCCCCTCCATTTCGTGTCATACTCCGAAAGCAATCAAAAGAAGACGAAAACCATGGCTTGACCAGGCTGAGCTAGAAGTGAAAGAAGTAAAAGTAAACGCAAAATTCGTAGTAAGGGGGGGCACAGCAAAATTGTGTCAAAGGGAGGTGAACCGGCCCCGTCGGCAGCGTGATGCAGCCAGGCAGGAGAGCAGTGGTTGCAGCACTGCTGACCTTAGGTGTCTTCTTGGCGGTCTCGGAGCCACGGGCGGTGCGCTACAGGTGCCAATACCTGAAGACGCACAACAGGAGTGGCATCGTCTGCACGCCGGTCGATGGCCCGGGTTTGCTCGGGGGCCCCAAGCCGAAGACGTTCACGGCACCCGAGGCCTTCAACGGCAACTTCATCCGCCACAGTAGGTGGTCCGGGCATCGGCGCTCTATTCTCAAGCTTTCTTATGGGTGCCGCCATTTTGTCGGTTAGTGCGAGTGTCGCGTCGGCATTCGACGAAGACTTGGATCCAATTGCATGCTTCGTGCCCGAGAAGGGGCGACCACCAGTGTTGCTTGATGGGTTTTTTGAAAAGGGTCTATATTGGCAATGGTTATGATTAGAACCACTAGATAAGCTAAGCTTCAGAGTAACTACATTTCAGCCATCGTGATGTTTAAATTCGCTGTTGCCAGGCGTCTCGAGCCTTATTCGAATTCGCACGGGATTTTCTGCCCTCCAGAAATGTCGAACCGGTCCGCTACAAAGCAAAATGATATTGCCTGGGCTTCCGACGCCAATTTGAACATTTAAGAAATTACATTTTCGATTCTCGACGATCGCCGATAAGTGGTATTCACTGGCGGCCATAGTTTTTTCCGGTGTTGCAGAGCGCGAGCTCGAGGTGAGCTTCCACAACTCTTCTGGAATGTGCACTTCACACCACCAAGATTGTGAGTTTTCTCGGAAGATAAGTGGGGTATCGTTTTGAGCATGCGCTGTGAATGCTGCGCTCAAGTATGGCGCCCAGTGAATGCCACCTATAGACGTCTTGCAAAATCAAAGCGATCCTAGCGGCATAGTGCCGCGCAAAACATCTTGAGAACCCAATGGTCACGGTGTCGGTTTCGATTTGCTACCTCGTTTCACGACATCCCATCATGAACAAATACGGTGCATGCATTTTCAAACATGTGACTTTCCTTACATTTATAATACCGTAGGTGTTACATGCAAATACAAATAGAATGCTGGGACTTTTTTTGGGGTCTTCCAAGGTACCAGAGCTTGTGCACAGGTGAACAAAGGAAGAAGACATGTACTGGGCCATCAGCCTGTTCCATCGTCTCAGTGTCCTAGGCTTCTTAAATTATTTGTGACCTGGGTTGTAGCCAGGCTGCCAGAAAGGTGTGGGACGTGGCCAGCCATACTTCTACTCCTCACTAAGTCTAGGTGGGCCACTGGAGATACGTCTTTCAACGGGGGCTCCCACTTAGCGAGCGCCGACTTTATTTTTATGCAGTGCTAAGAAGCACCACTTAGTCAATGTGGCGATCGAAGTTGAAACCATGCCACTTCTCTCCATGGCTAGGGTGTAGTACACCCTACCATGGCCAAAGATGCCCCATTATGCAACGCGCGCAGCATTGCATGCAGGGATTTTGCAGAGTGCAAGTTCGTCTGGTTCTTTTGTCGGGCTGTAATGACGTCAGAACACTGAGCTCCGATTGGTTCTGAATGAAGGATAGTGGGTAGACCTCAAGGCAGCTTGCTTCGAGGTCTACCCACTATCCTTCAATCAGACCCAATCGGAGCTCAGCGTCTTTCTGACGTCACCGCAACTCCTGAGCAAGAAGCAGACGACTTGCTCTCCGCATTGTCCCCGCTCTGCTCTGAGCACCAAAAATGGCGTCGCCCACAAGAAAACGGGTGTTGGAGTGCCAATATTTTGAGCGTGGCGGCTCTAGTTACATTCAGAAAATGAGACCTCCCGAGCCTTAGGTACAGTCTTTGAAAGCTCGGGCAAACTCGTTTTACTTTGTCACAAACTGTTCCAACGTTTCTGGACGACAAAAAGTCATTGCCCGAGATTAGGATTAAACTTTGGTTAACTGGCAACAATGAGTTTTGGCAACGAGTCTAAAATGTCATTACGCCGAGGCATAGCTCAATCTTATCTAGTGTTAGTTCCAGCACCGCAAATAGTGCCCAGAGGTAGCGGCTTTTTTTTTCCGCGGTGCGAAGTCTAAAGTGACATTGATCGTTGCATTGAGTTTCAACTTGTGGAGTATGGCAGCATTTGTAATTGGGCGAACTGGTTCACGTTATGAGAAAATTAAAAGCATGCAAAGAGACGGGGACAAGCAGAAGAAACACACAGATACAGTGCTGACATATTGACATTCCTTTTTGTTTACTGTGAAATATAAATATATAAAAGAAACCGAAAATGAGGCTGGGGGCAGAGTAAAATGCTCCATTGGCCCACAAGAACACTTTTTCACTTTTATACTTCTGAAATCCTTACTCCTATAGGAAGTCTTTTGGTTTTTACTTGAAGCTTCTGACTGAAGTAAGCTTTTACTTCGATATTTTGGCAACACAAATGGGCCGCCTAGCCACAGCAAGTGTCAAATGGTTAGATCCAGTTAGCCCCGACTGTACATTAGTTGCTGGCTATCAGCAATGCAGTCTATGGGGTGAAAGCTTTAGCCCTCATACCAGGCACGTATCCAGGGGGGAGGCCCATGGGGCCCGGGCCCCCCCCCGAAATCTTCCATTTTGCTGGGGCCTCCTCTCCCCCCTCCCCCTCATACAGCATTTTGTTATGGGCGGGCCCCCCCCCGAAACAAAATCCTGGCTACGTGCCTGCCTCATACCTTGACAGCATCTCTGCAACTGAAGTTCACTATTCTTTGGTATTTCCAGATAAGAGCAGACGTCCAAAAAGGAGTAAATGAGACATTTATGCGGGGAATTGCTTTACTAGAGTCCTAATGATGTTTGCCAGACTGGGCAATCGACCTCAACTTAAAAATACAATTGTACCATATTTTCTTAATTAGATATACATGTTTCAAAGTTGAAACTTAATGCTGTGCGGACCTTGCTTATATCGAGATCATTCGTTATGAAGAACAGATTTTGTGAATCACTGAAAATGTTCATGATAATTTCTGTATGATACAAGCTTCTTTTTTGATCAGCCCAAGCTTGCTCCTGCAACTACACTGGGTGGGGACTATACTATGAGGAAAATATGCTATGTCGTTTTCAGGAGAATCAGCCTGTGGAAATCTTCAGCGTCTTGCTGAGCAGTTGAAAGACTTTCAGCACGGTTCCTGGAAGTACTGTGATCCCACATTGTGCCTTAGGGAGGTGAGCTTCACTTCAAACAGTGCATGAAAATTATACTTTTTAGAGAGGCTGGCATGGCTTTTTGGTACAAAGAAATGCTGAAAAAATAGGCTTTTTTTTTCTAATTTTTTATTGTTTAGTGATCATTACTACTGGAACGATAATTTATGTCATGGTTTGTCTCTTACAATTTTTTGACGAGCTTAGATTGGATTAGGAGAGGCGAGTCCAACAGTGATGGAAATATTTGGAGAGTGGATTTATCTATAAATATTGACACTGAGTACAAAACGCAAATTCTGTTAGATACTTCCAGGATTAAATTCAAGGAACACGCCCATTATTCCAAACTCCTTGTAGTTTTACGATGATCTGAGATGCACAAAGTCTTTCAGAACTTACATTGAGAATGCATACCAAAAGCAAAGAAGCAAAACAATTTTTTTTTTTTTTTTTGCCAGGCGATTTAATATGGTGTCAGAACACAAAACCCAATCAATATTTTGCTACAAAGTCACATATATTTTTAATAAAACCGAAAAACACTACTTAAACAGAAAACAAAACACGAGCATGTAGTAATGGCGAAAAATGTTGACTTTTTTTTTTATATAGAGGACGGAGACATCGGGGGGAGGAGAGGGTTGCCAAACATCACAAAAACACGGACACCAGACCGCTTTTTTTTCCTCTGCTTTTTTGCCCGTGCAAAGCAGACAAGCAGTTTCAAGATTGTAATGGTCAAGCACACGAAAGGGAACTCCACGTTCGCAGTAATTTGGCCAGTCGACTGTAGATAAGAAAGTTTGTTGCCAATTCCCTGCTGCAAATTGCCACTCCCCAGGATCGAAGTCGGGTACCACCACGCATTGGCCATATTCGCACCTAGTAATCGTATGCATCCATATTCAACACCAAGTACGCACTCTCATGCTTGATGTTAGCGCGTCTCAAGCTCCATTCGTGTTCGTAAGACAAGCGATGTCTTCAGCCAGGAAAAGGGGCGATGACTCGGTGACGTCTTTGCGTGAATCAGCTTGGTGGTCGGGCGTGTCGTACCCAACAGAGTTGAACCTCGATTTTACGAAACCCGATTTTACGAATTTCCCGATTTAACGAACAAATTCAGATTCCCCGCGCAGCCTATGCTCGAGGTCTCTTTTCCTCGCTTTTACGAAGTTGGCGATTTAACGAAATAATTAGCGGGTCCCGATGACTTCGTTAAATCGAGGTTCAACTGTAAATCCTAATTGTATTGATCGGTAAAAAATTTCTCTTTCAAAGCTAGACAGATTCGCTGGTACCACGAACAACAGTTCTGAAGTAGAGGTTTCATGCCCGTCGTCTGCCGCCATCGCTTAGTCCGCTTCGTCCAGCCATCCAGCCCGCGACACCAATCGGCGTATTTGCAGCTTCTTAGAAACCACGAAAAATGGGTTTCTTTGATATTGAGTGTGTGCTTTTGATGACCCACGACTTAGATTGTATTTGGTGGTTGTGTCTAAACAGCACGGGACCACGAAGAAGAGAGTGAGCGTGACTCAAACCGGCCAGCTTTCGATCAGCAGTTTTCGGAAGGAAAAAAAAAACGAATTTTGAGCCGCAAATCGTGTTTTGAGTAGCTAGGCTCTCATGTATGTCATGTTAACGCCGCCACGGCATTTGCCGTTTCTGACAGCCCCTGCTGCAGCCGATTGAAGTATCTGAAGAATGTTTGGGTTCTTGATTTTTACCCAATCATGGGAAGGCATCCGGACCTTTGTGGGGACAAATTTAACAGGAAGTAGCTGACACGAGCTCAGTGTTTGGGAACCCTGTGGTGGCGTTAAGTTTGAGGCGCACTGTACAAATAAAAACCTTGGCGAGCTGTCGTGTCCCTTCGAGACTTCAGAGGCAAATTACAGTGCAACCCACTTATAACGATAACGAGAAAACCCAAAATTTCAATCGTTATAACCGATTATCGTTGTATCTGGACTAGAAACTGATCATTTCCAGTCTAGAAACTCTAGGAACTGATTGTTATAAGCGGTACATTGTTATATGTGGTATCGTTGTAAGTGGGTTGCACTGTATTACACATTGGTGGACATTTCCATTCACAAAAGCATTTTTCTGGACATTTCATTCCTTTGCTTTCCAATACTTGGCCAGAAAACTGAGAGTTTTAAGGTGAGAGACTATCATTCATCCTCCCGGACAAATTAAAAAGTTTGAATGCTGTAAACGGTGCCAAACTCGAATAAACAGGCGAGATCTCTCAACAAACTGGCGTTGCTTTTCTCTGTGCTCCCCAAGAGCCCGCATTGCTCCAAGAACACTGTGAACACGGACTGCGCCCGCTGCTTCGGCCGGTGCTGGCTCATGTACGGCTACCCGAGCATCAGCAACGAGGGAGTCTGCCAGGGAAAGAGCTACCCCTGCGATCCAACCAGCTGTGGCATACACGTCTTCTGTGAGCCTAACTAAGCAGTCCCTTAGCAACAATCGTTTTAAGGCCCGTTTCCCCGCTCGCGTTTGCTCGCGACCAAGTTTTTACGATCTCTTCGAGAGAACACGCTGGCGCCATCTATGGGTACGTGGCCCCTGTACTGCATTTTACTAGAGCGAAGGTTTTGCGGTACAATTGCGAAATAAAATGTATGTGCCTTTTATGAAAAAAGGTTGTTTATCACATTGTCAAAAGTTTTTCGATCCAAGAAAGGACGACAATATAGGAAATATACGAAAATGCCAATTGTTGGATCCGATAGATGGTGTTCTTTCTTCGTAAAGGCGCATTCACACTGAGCAAAAAACGCGCAATGCGGTCGACGTCGACGCCGGCGTCGTAAAATACGAAGCAGTCACACAGGGCCACCCGACGGCGGCGTCTTCTCGGGGAATCTCGCGTTTGTCGAGAGAACACTGAATTTTTCTATTCGTCTGCTTCGCACGATTGTTGTTGCCTTGCCTTCGCGATTGCATATGCGGGGGGAGACAACCGTCTTCACTGAATGGACAACGGCGATGATTATATATACGTTTACACTCCGGTTATATGCAGCATTGGCGAAAGGCACGGACTCGAACGGGCATCTTCAGAAGTTTGCCTTTAACACCGCACGCAGCTTGTGCGAAAGTGTTTTCGATGGAGAACTGTTGTATTCCGTAGTGGTGGGTGCACACAAAGACTACACAACACATTGTGAGTGATCGCTCCCGCACAGTCGGAGGTAGGAACACACCGCAAACTTTGGTGGCAGCTTTCGCGCAAACGATGAAGAGTAGTTTCACGGCGTCGTACACGCATATAAAACACTGCTCACAGTCAGATGTTCCAATCGGCTTGCTTCTTTCCACGCTGAAATGCTTCCAGCCACGTTTGGCGAGTGCACGAATCCCCCGACCCCTCTGCCCTTTCGCCTTCATTGCGGGTTGAAAATAAAAACAGCGAGAACATTTCCTAACCGGAAAAGGGCGACACGTCACGTCCGGACGCTCGCTGATTGGCTCAAGCGCGCGCGTCGAGGGAAAAATTGGGTTCCGAGGCGTCGTCTCCCTGCGTCGTCCTCCTCGGCGCGCAACTTTTTTCAATAGACCTTTTCATTTCAGTAGTTGCCTCACCGGCGGATAGAGGGCGCTGACGCACTCGGCACCATTAGGTTGCTTCAATTTGGTTGGTTTTGGTTTAGACGTGAACGTGGCTATGTTGCTGTTTTACGTGGCTTTTCCTTAATTCTTTGATACGATTAATTTCCTTGCAGTACACAACCAATGAAACAGTGGTGATGAGTCACTTTGAGGACTACGAGGTGTATTTTAGCCTAAATTGCGGGCTTTTTGTTTTATCAACTCCTTTGGTGTAGCTGATTATGGTCGGTTGCGAAACGCCTGACTGATGCACAGAGAAAATTACCATCGTCTACAGCCATACCCAATGACACCACTTTCCAGAAAAACAAACTAATGAAGAGACTAACACATGTCTGTAAATAAGCATATCGACAGATTGATTAGCAATGTGCTGAATCGGCCAGAACAGATGAACTCGCGAGCTTACTACTCCCTGTTTGGTTTTCGTGGGCACCCAACCTTTAGTGAACTTCACAGACTAAAACGTATCGTGTAATGACGCAGATAATTGATATAAACAAGTAGTATAGTCTCAGCCACTTTTTTTTTTCTTTTTCAGGCCGAGTTGGAAATTTCTTAAATTATCGACCCTGCTAAAGTAATCATAAGCAGCATTTTGCGATATTGAACCTAGAAAAGAAATTATTTTTATATCAACATTTCCTTACTCAAGATGTGATATAAGTGACATTAAATCTGGCATTTGTCTTCCGTAAAGCTGGCCAAATAAGATGAAAGGGCGCAGGAGGAGAAATACCTCAGAAAAGTTGGCTGAATTCTAGCGCTAGGCACCACTTCGCGGACCTGTGTGAACGAATATTTATTTGTATGAACAGATTCGCTTTGTAAATTTTGGCGTCGCCAGCCACCAAAAGTAAGCCTCTATTCGCCATTGACAATCCTGGACTCAAATGATTCTTATGCAGACGGCTCTTTTTTTTTTCGGCGTCAAATATTGCAGACTTTAGATAACAATAAAAACTAAAACAGCGGACGCAAAAAAAAAAAAGTCGTTATTATTGCGCATGCTCCGAACCCAAACCGCGTTTTAGATTTGCGAATAGAAACAACGTTATTTCTTTGTGCACGCTATTCTAAAACTCTTTACTGCAAAGTGTCTGTGGCAGTTTCTTACGCGGGAAGTACCAACCTTTGTGTTAAAATAAATTAAGTGGGTGGTACTTGCTATCTAATTATAACCAATAAATCACTTAAATGACTGTCGAAATGGGAGCGAGCACGGTATACAATTTCTTAAACTTCATAAGTAAACCGACCAACAGATTGTTTACGTCGCAAAAAAAATATTGAGAACCTCATACACATGTAGGTGTGATATTATGAACAAACAAATCACCCGATGTTGATGTACCATTACTTCTGGCCTCAGAAAAAAATACAAGTTAAACGTTCGTTGTCTATCTCCTCCGCGAATTTCCTCACATAATCAAAATAAACTTTTCGATATATTATGAATACAAAGAACGATACTTTCAGGAAATACAGATAGTCTCCTTGCGCTGACAATTTTTGACGAATTCCGATCCTAAATGGGCGATGTAAATATAAGGCCTTCCTACTGAGAATGTTCCGCCACTATTAATAAACAAGCCTCAGTTACAATAAGGACCTCTGAACCCTCGTGATGCCTTAGTCGTCCAGTAGACGTATCGGACTACAGTTTCCGAAGTAAGGCAAAAAGCGTGGTGAAACGCGTCGAAAAACACGAATAGAATGCATCCGCCAAGGCGCGGACGGGAGAGCGGAGCAGCAAGTTGAAGCAACCCAATGGCTGCCACGTCAAGTGACTCCAAGATGGCAGCACCCATACGGAGGAGGATGAAAAGGTCTATACAAAAATAAGCAAAAAATTCGCCCCACGACGCGCGTCTTTCCGCTGTGTGAATGCGCCTTAAGAGATCCAAGATGTTCTAAGGTCGCAAGCGGTCGCAGTGCGTGCGCCAACCCTCCCGCGCAAGCTCAATAGATTGTCACGACACTAGACGAGGGTGGGCAGAGATTACTAAAAAAATATTCCGGAATACAAATACTGAGATACATGCATTATAAGGCCAGAATAAGGATACTGAGATTGTGTTTGATGTAACAAATAGATCCCTCAGATACTCCTGCAAAACGGCAAAAGATTATCTCGGAATGCAGATACGGATATGTAAAGAAATAAATATTGTCCCGAACCGTGGTAAGTGCAAAGTGAGCAGTTCATGGCAAGTGCAAATAATAGTGCTCATGTTGTGGCGACTGTTTGGGATAAATCGGCCTTTTCGCTTCAGGTTTCCCCCCTATAGAGGGTCTTAATAGCAAAAAGTTGGGGACCCCTCGTTACAAAAAGATATGGTTTTCAGTTTATCGAAGATCCCCAACAGTTAATTTTCGACAACACATGTAACGAGATACCGAAGCCTGGGAGAGTATCACGATACAAGCGATACATTGTAAATGTGTTTTACTGAGGTACAAATGCACCTTTCAAATGTATCTCGATACAGAAATACAAATACCCGAAAGTATCTCAAACATACTATCGCGATACATTTGTATATCGCAATATTGCCCAGCCTTGCACTAGACCTATACTAAGTGACAGGTTAAGAATGCTGGTAGTAGATGCTCTGCCTCCAGTGTCGTTTTTATTCCTTGATAACACTGTCGCACATGCACGCAGTCAAAGCTCGGTGGAAGGCAACGAGCGCATGCTGAAGGTGGAGCTTCAACTGGGTTCCTAGCCTGTCGCCAGCTATAGCTACGTCAATAATATTCTGCTAAACAAATGACTGGCATATCTATCGAACAAAGAAACGAGCAGAGACAATTATATGTGCACCAGTCTTGTGGCCATTCAGATATACAATGTATTAATGGCATATTCAATATAGTATGTGAAAAATTTAGAACAGCATTTTTGATCGATCAAATACTTCCAGTTGGTTGGGGGCATGGGTACACTCCCACCATGACATGCATGGATTGGTGGTGAAGCGACACCTGCAACTGGCGGTTTTGGAGGACTCTGCAGCATTTGGGTGGCCAGCGAGAGGTCGATTGGTTAATTGCACGTATGAGTGGGTAGCAGTAACTAATGGTTGTGAACATACTATCATTGCCTCAGTAGTAGAATTTGATAGGTTATTTAGTATGAAAACTTTTCTTACATAATATTTCTTGAGGAAACACCAAAAAATGCTTTGTCTTTTGTTTATACTCGGATACTATGATGTGGGGTGACTTTGTTTTGAAGCCAGTAGCTATCTGTCATCTAATTGCTTTCTTCTGTTGTAATATTTTGCTCGTTACTTTTGCTTTAGGTGGAGGCTACAAGTTCACGGACGATGACGAAAAGAAACCTCCAAAGCCCGTTGTGTGAGCTCTCACAGAACAGTTTGATACCCAGCGAATAAACTCATTTAGCTCGAATGCTTTCCTTCCATTTTCCCGTGCTTTTCCTTCACCTTCATCATGGCAAATGGTTATGTCATATTTCATTGTTTAGACAGCAAGTTCAGTCTACCAGAGTTTTTTTTACAGCATTGTTACATGCTGTAAATGAAAGATTTTGCCAGTGTAGTAACACTTCTAGCGTGGCTCTTTACACGGATCATACCAAGGAGGTCATAGTGCATCATACCGACACATGACCACACCAGTACAGTGCCCATCCAGGTGGAAATGGGCAAGGGCGGGATCGAACCCAGAATCCCTCGGTTCTACAGTGCAAGCTTTTCACGGGGGTTTAGTGCCTTAAGACACTCATCGGGGTACACTAGGTTTTCGTGGCGCAGTCTATCGGAAGTCAACAAAATACAAAATAAACGGTCAGCTAGAACGAAGGGACAAAACACAGATAGGGAGAAACAGAGACATACACACCGTTTATTTTGTAACATGTACCAACTAGCTCAACTTAAGCCTGTTCAAACGCTCGGCTGCCCAGCGGAAAAAGCGAGCCAAGCCAGTTCTCTAGATCTCCGCATGCGGCGCTTATTACCAACGAGAATCGGAAACAGAATCGACTGAAGGCACGCTGTCAAGTGAGAGCTCGCGGCACGAGGCTTATATTTTAAAGCGATAGCTTTAAGTAGCTCGTGTCGCAGAAAAGCCGGCGTTGGTGTCGGCGTGATGGAAAAAAATCCTGATTGGTCGATAAGTAATTCATTTGCCTTAAAGAAAAATATTCAAAGGATTTTAGGCGAAGCAAGATCGAACCCACGACCCTTTGGTCGCGAGCCAGACACGCTATCGACTAGGCCGCGAAGGAACGAGTGGGGGTTTATATTTAGCTATCGCGTACCGCTCTTAAAGGTGAAGCTTAAGCGTCCTCCTGTAATTTTCATTGTTCTTATCACCAGAATAGAGAAAGGCAAGTCTATCTCTGTTGATTCATAATTGTTATTCGCTGCTCCAGTCTTAGTGCTGTTTCACTGGACGATACCCCAGAATGCAAAATTTAGTGTAAATCTATATCTGTTGCTTTCTTACGCTTTGAAAAGATGAACCTTCAAATTTCGATCAGCTTCTTCATTGAAAAGGTCCGTGTGTTGCGGCGAGAGGCTGGAAGCGCATTTCACACTGTTCCCAAGTTCTGTAGACCTACGATAATTGTGATGATGATAATTCGCAGCTATACCTTGTATTGTTTTGTTTAGATTAGGGGTGTCGCGAACTTTTGTCGAACGAGATTTTTAGGTTGAACTTTCGGGGTTCGAACCGGTTCGCTGAACCTTCTACCTTTTAAAGGGGGGGTGCAACGACTTCCGGACTTCGGTCAAAGATTTGTGGAAGTTGCCCTCTGACACTTCTGAAGTAAAGAACAGAAAACCAATTTCGCCTGCGAGTCCTAGTTGTTGCGTAAAAAAAAGATAAATATTGGCATTTTGGGCACCCCTCAACTCACTCCCAGTCTTCAGGGTCACACCTGGTCGCACTCCCAGTGACGTCATTCGGAGTGCCGTGTAGGTTCCCGTGTGCTATCTCGGAGGACACTTCCTCTCCCTCTCTCTGCTGACATTAGCGGGCGTTATGCTGCAGCTTAGAGCCGAGCGAGGTCACGTAATCTTTTCGCCGTAGTTCCTTCGGCTGCCACTTGGGGCTGCAGGTGGGCGAAAAAGCTCGACTTTTGCTTTGCGATTGTGCAGCGGAATCGCGACATTTTTAAAGAAGGAGGTGTTTTCTCTATCCTCCGGGACACGATAAACAACTTAAAAATGTCAAGATGCAAATTCTTTTAATCAAAAAATCGTTGCACCGCCCCTTTAACCAGATTCAACCGGTTTGACTTTGTGGACAGTGTGGCCAGACCTTAAAGACAGACGACCAGTTCGCGCTTTCCACTTTTCCCCCGCTTCCTCCTCTCCTCCCTTCTACCCTGTCCACTGTTGCCTGTTTCCTCCTCCCCCAGGGGGAGGAGGATATTCTGCCTTGCAGAATCGCATGTCTGGCCGTCGGCAATTAGTACAAGCATGTCTAGGTTTGGAGGAGGAGCAACAAACTTATTAAAATCAGCAGCTTAGTTGGCTGGGCCTAGGCCTCCCACGTGGGGACGTCGAGGTCTTGTCTCTTCGCCGCTTCGCAGGCTTGCTGGGTAGCCCAGAATTGGCCGTCAAGGTGGGAGCTGCGCAGAGCGGCGTTCCATCTCGACGAGAGGGTCACAGTATTAATTGTCGGATATTGGTGTATACATTCCTATAGCATGCGGGGAAGCGATGCATTTTTTTTTATGCAAAGGGTTATTTTAATTTTATGAACAGTTGCAATTAAAATAAACATTCTAATCACTCAAGAAGTTAATATCTTAATTTTTTGTACTGTATTAATGAAATAACTAATCAGTGCTGCCCTTAATTCATCCCTTAGCCATCACCATCCAATCCGAAGCCAACTGGCCAACCTGTCGCGCAGGCGTATGGCAATCTAACCTGAATCAAACTTTTCATAAGAAGTTAGAAAAAGTCGAACCTGATCGAACTCGAACCTCGACCGGTTCGCGACACCCCTAGTTTAGATTAGTACCGCAATGGTGCTTCCAGGGCGGTCATGTTGGATTCAAGGCCGCACTGCGGGAAGCCACCATCGCTTCTGCAAGAGCCCTGGATGTGCGAGCTACGCAATCGTCCTCCGTGTCATTGTCTTCCCAGACTTTGAAAACATGTTTTAAAACATTGCTCGCGTTATAAAACAACGCGATTATACTGTATCCAGTGGCTACATACAACGTTGAATGGTCAAGGAACCTTCCAGTTCATTCAATTTTAGTATAGGATGTATATTTCGCAAACGCAAAGCGAGAAACAGGATCCGCCCGAAACTCGGCGCCTGCAAGGTCGTACTAAGGTGATTAGTTGGGCTAGTTGGTAATCGCTTTCTTGCACAAAGGTCAGATCCAGCTCTGTGCACGTGACTGCTTCTCCGCCAGGAGGGAGTTGGCGGCGAAAGGACAAGGAATGCGATACTCTGGCTCTGCAAGCAGAGCCTATGCAGTTACTCTAGTTTGGCTTGGTTGCGAGCGCCACCAAGCGTCCCACAGTAATGGTTTCTACCGGCGAATGCAACGTCCCGAGTGGTGCAGCCAACGCACGAAAAATCTGTCACTGTCCTCCCTATTTTTCCCAATGTCTCTTGTCACTGCACACCTCACTTGAAAGATGGTGCGAGTTGAGGGGTACACCGACCTTCAATTTGTTTCATTATTTTTATACAAACTAGCACACACACACACACACAAAAAAAGTCAATCTCAACCTTGAGACTGCAAATAAATAAATAATGTTATTTTATTTCCTTCGTGTCTCAGGGTGAAGATTATGTTGTTTCCTAACCAGCTCGCCTGCACACTTTCGCTTCTAAGATTGTTTTTTGTTATTTTTAGGTGGCATAGACCTATTTCTGCAATTAATTGGCCTAAGTCCAAACATTGTTGCATCGCCCCTTTAATGTTGGGCCATAAAACCGTTCACATGCCACTTTAAGAACCTGTTCTACGACCCACTAACCTAGTGCTTTATTTATTTATTTGAAAATACTACTGGCTCCATTCAAGGAGCCTTAGTAGGAGTGGGTACACTATAGGACAAAAGTGCAGTCATAAATAGAAACAAAGAAAATGTAATGAAATTTTCAACAGGTGTTAAGATGACAATATCCCTTGGTAGCTCATTCCGATCAGCTATTCCACAGCACCACTTCAGAAACTGCCGATGCAGGAGAATGGAATGTGAAGAAGAAGAGGACAGATGTGCTGCTTTGCAAGGACAAGCCATGTGTTCCATCTGCTCTTGCTCATGGCAATGGAATGCCACGGTGGCAACGAGGAATTAATGTCGGAAGTCCTGGCACTCAACGCGGTCCGCAGAGCTCTGACCTGCCTCGAGAGCAGGGGCTCGTCTAGACCGCTGGTAGCCCTGTCATCCTCCAGACTGTTGCAGTTCCACCAATTTCAGAAGCACTCCAGACACGGTATGCGAGTGTGTGCACGTGAACCGCGGTAGGTTTTCGCTCATAAAGCAAGGGAGGCTCGAGTACCTTGCATCCTTCCCCTGAATTCTACAGGGAAGAGGTTTAGTGAAGCAGAGATGTCTTTTGAAGGTTAAAAAGGTTTAGTACGATTGTGACGCAACACCACACCTTAAAAGTCGACAGTTGTAGGCACCTAAAAAAAGGGTATTGTTTTGTCGAAATGCGTTTCGTGGAAAACTTTTCACAGACGCACGTTTCATGGACAATGTTTCGTCGACACTGTGGCGTTTCGTGGCACATGCTCCTGCGGAATTGGATGAGAACAAATTTTTTTGTTTACTAATGAAGTGCATAATCAAATCTGGAAGTCACTAAAGGCTGGAACGTGTATCAGGCACATCTCGCCCCCCCCCCCCCCCCCCCCTCTCCCTCTTCTCTGTCCCCTTCTAAGCCAGGCAAGACGCATAAGGCAGCGTTGTGTTTGACGAAACGTCGCAAGGAGTCTATGAAAAAAATGCGGAAAGTCTTTTGATGATACGAACTGTCAATGAAATGATGCACATCGACGAACCGATTTGTCAACGGAACGTTGTTCGATAAACTGATTGCCACCGTTTAAAGAAGCATGTTCATTGCTCAAATTGTGCCAGAATTACGTGGGGAAACCGAGATAATTACCTCAAAACAATAGAATGATCAGCCCCGCCTACTTGCCGTAGGATATGTTTACAAGATTCAACGAGCAAGACTATTATATTGTTATAAGGCACTTTAAAAGCATGAAATGCTTTCTGACGCTACCCCTCTATCCCAAAACTTTGTCTGTCCGCGCATTTCCCACTAAATTTAGCGGGGAAATCGATATCCTGAGACCTTGCACACAAATTCAGTTCCTCAGCTAAATTTAGCGGGAAAATTCGTGTCTTGTGACCTTGACACCAATCCATTTTCCCCACTAAATATAGCGGGGGAAATCAACGTCACATGACCTATATAGAGTCACTAAATAAAGCTACGCTTTCAGAGTACCGAAACTCCCAAACTACGCGTGTGAAGCGCGTCAGGCGCCGCCATCTTGGGTCCGCGCGCAGATGGAAAAGCGACCGTAGCTGAGCCAAGCCGAGCTCTAGCCGTCGCCTGCGCCAGCTGCCGTAGCCGCAACTGTGGCAGCAAATCAAGGTCGTGTTGTTCGTATCTCGACGTAAGAAGGAAAAGGTGCATGCTGAGCGACAGACTTCAGCGTGTGCGAGCAGTAAACAGTAAAACAGCAGCAGGCAACGGATCGCTGGACCCAAGATGGTGGCGTTGAAAAAACGCGATGATGATGATAGCGACTCACGTGACTGCCGCTGTCCAATGATGCCGCAGCGAACCAGAATATTGTTGGATAGAGCGATTGTATTGTCGGCAAAATGCCAAAGAAAAGGAATGCGGTACTCTGAAAGCGTAGCTTATTTAGTGACTCTAGACCTATACAGCCATTCAGTTTCTCCGCTAAATTTAGCAGGAAAATATATGTCGCGTGAGACACTAAATCCCTCTCAGTACATTTCATGCATAAAAAAAAAAAGGTTGCTTCCAATTTTGTTTTGTTCACATCACCTATTGCATTGATTTTATAAACACAGCGTTAAGTAGCATAGCCATTATTTACCTGTTTAATCATTTGCTTTTTTTTACTGTGCCATTGGGCTAAATTTGGCTCATGCCAGTAAAACTCGCTCAAGAAACACCTAGTCCACTGTATGACCACAGTACGAGGGACATTCTAGTTTTCAGTTAATGAATGCCTTACATTCAGAGAAACAGATCAAGAGGCAACAGACAACAGTTTCAAATGTAGGAAAAGCTTCACTCATTCCAATGAAGTGTACAAGCTAGGGCTCTAGGCCAACTTGTTGAAAGCGCAACTCGTTGAAGGGAAATTCGTCGGTGGTGGTGGTGGTGAAAAACTTTTATTCAATAAAGGAAGAGTTTGCAGGCCGGCCCTTTACATAGGTGGAGTCCTTAGTCCGGGACCCCGCTGGACAAAGCTGCTACCCACGCCCGTTGGAATAGAGCCCTTTGAGACTCCAGCCCCGAGCAGTTGAGTAGGGCTGCCTCCCATGCCTCTCTAGTGGGGGAAGGGAAGGATTCATCTGACATGCCCACACCATGTGAAAGTTATCGCAGACTTCCCCACAGTGAGGGCATCGCCCACCCACTTTCGCCCATCCTGGCAGATTCTTGCGAACGCCATCGGCTTTTCCCGGTCCCCGCTAAGGGCCCGAGTGGGGTTGATGAACGAACTTTGAGGCGCCTGCAGACCAACACCCTGTTGTGTCCTGCAATAGTGACATTCGTCGGAGAGGCCATCTGGTCGCCACTTCTTTTACCATTGCACGCAGTTTTTATATTCAAACACAAATATGAGACGCGCTTTGCTCAACGTCATTTTTAATATCCTGTGTAGAGAAAATTATTAGATTTTTACTTATCATGTAGCCCTCTCCAAATAATGCTTCTTGGGCGACATCGGTACTGTGTAAACAAAAAAGAGCTAGCTCTAGCTGGTGCACGGATAAAAAATCTCAACAGAAAGACAGTGCAGTGCATCTTGGGTAACCCGGGCAATATGGCTTTCATTTATTTTCCGCCAGTTTGCACACATTTAATTCTGCAAATTGGGGGCACTGCGGGGCCCTAGCAAAAATTCCCATAGAGAATTCCCATAGCCTATCGGTTTATTGACACCTATGGGTGTATCGGCCTATAGGTGTATGGGCATATAGGTGTATGGGCCTATAGGTGTATGGGCCTATAGGTGTATGGGCCTATAGGTGTATGGGCCTATAGGTGTATGGGCCTATAGGTGTATTGGCCTATTGGTGTATCGGCCTATTGGTCTATTGGTGTATTGGCCTATTGGTGTATTGCCATATAGGCCATCTACATGAGCACACAGGGTATGGTGGTCCCTTTATACATTTTATTATGCAAAAAAGGGTCTTGGCGTGCACTTGCTCCTGTTATGAAGGCATCTGGATGCTGAACACTGTCACAAACTGAGTCTTGAATGTGCCAAAGCATAATGGCACACTTCTTGCTTGAAATCCTGAAATGAGCAGCAGAACAAACAAAAAGAGTTAATCGGCGGCATGGCAAAGGTGGAGGATGATGTCACCACAGAAAGTGATTAAGGCTAAAGCGATGAGGTAGATGACTGGAGCATGCTGAAAATTTCAGACCGAAGAAAATAAAATTAAGAGGCTGGATTTCCATCGTTTTCTGTCTTCATCATGAGCCTAACTGCCTTCAAAACTTATCAAGCGTCAACCTTCTGAAGAACCTTGAAATTAAATAATGTCAAATTGATATCAGCTTTATGTTTGTGGGATTCCTAACAACGGCTCATTTAGTTAGGACAACATATACATAGGTATGTAAACCCAGATCGATTCGGGAAGGTCAGGGGATCGAAGTTTGCCCTGTTTGCCTTAACAGTACCATCCAGTCCACTTCCAGAACTTCAAAACTAGTCGCATGCTGTCACGTGTTTCAAAAGATGGCTATCCTTTTGAATCATTTTGACTGCAAAGGCATAGTGGCTCTGCATGAACCGAATACTATGGAAGTGTAACTTCTTAAATGAAATTAAGTATGATCAATGTAATCAATTTATAGTGGGGCCACATCAGTCCACTGCTAGACCAGTAAAACATTTTCTAAAGGAACGGATTGAAGGTAGCATTAAGGAATTCAATAAGTGTGCTCTGTTGACATAAGCTACACTTTCCAAGCACAGTTCCAAACATAAGAACAGGTAAAGCAAGCAGAGAACTAGTTAAAAAAAAATTAGCTTAACAAGCAAAAGTGTGCCGAGAAAATAGGGAGTTTTAGAATAACGGGCGCTACTTTATCTCGCGATACGGACGGCAAAAGCGTTTCTCTGCCGGGGACTCAAAACGCAAGCATCTCACACTTCTAGCGTCACCAAGATGTTGCGATAGCTTTTATTATGAAGTTAGAATGTTATATCTTTAAAATTAAACAAGCTTTTCGTCTGGAATAACATTTTTATAGTTGTTTTATACTCAATGCCGTATGCCTCTGTCACTGCCAAGCTGCTCTGTTGTACTTCCGAGGCCACGACGAACCACTACCCCGGCATGTTTACATTTCTGCCGCGATCGTAAGTACACGCGCTTTGGTAGCTTTGAGCTCTGAATCTAGCGGAATGTGGCATTTTCAATACGCTTTGACTATACCAACCGCGGTCGCGGTCGCTAAGTGCGACTCACGCAGTCCCGAGCGGGCGGCGGGCGTCGAAGACGCGATCAACGGAGATGTCGTGGGCGCCGCCATTTGCGGTACCCACGCTATTTCCGAGAAATAACGGGCCCCAAAGCCCAAGCCCCAATGCTCCTTTTGGGTCTGCGCATTCGCAGTAGCTTTGAGGTTGCGGACGTTTTTCTATAACTCCCTAATGTTCATAACTTCCACGAGTCTACAATGCAAACAAAGACCAAAAGAAGCATGCTTACCAACTGTGTTGAGTTGCTCGCTGGACTGTCGCGTCCTGGGTCTTCCACGCTCTTCTCGAACATAATCAACGTAAGAGGAAACTTCACAGATAAATAAACTTGAATAAATTAGCACATTTCCATGTCTAAAAGCATCCCGCGACAGAAACGCTCCCGACACACAACAAAACAATGTCTGGGAAAAAAAAAAAAAGTCGGCTGTCGCTAGCGATGGGGTTCTGTAACTAGTACGAGCTCGATATGGATAGATAACTGGGCAAGTTGGTGAGAATTCATGTTGAGAGACAGCGCGTCCGGGACGTGGACAAAAAGACGAAGAGAACACAGGACAACGCTTGTCCTGTGTTCTCTTCGTCTTTTTGTACTCGTCCCAGCCGTGCTGTTTTTCAACAATACGAGCTCCTTACAAAATCGAAACCGAAACTGACCGAATCGCGATAGAGGGGTGCCGTAAAAATGTTTTTACAAACTTAGGAATAAAAGAGGGTGAATACAACTATTGCTAGAAGCGCAGGAAACAAATATGTAAATCATGACTAGTACCGACTTTCCATTTGTTTCGGGTGAAATGGAGTAGGAATTAGATTTCTTGTTTCAACCCATCAAGATATTTTCTTCATTTTTCGTGCAGATTACTTTTATTTACACTCTCCTTACAGTATTTTATTAGTAAATTATTTTAACGCACCAGGCTCCCAAGTTTTATTTAGAATATTGCCCTTAAATTCATTCGGAAAAGCAAGCATTTCAATCTGCAATTATCCTCTAAATTGTGACTGTATGCGAGCCTCTTATTCTAGCATTAATTTAGAGCTACAAAACTATATGAATTTTTATAACCCATTGATGTACAACGATGGTGTGTTATGTAACTTGGGCTTAAACCATTTTTTGCCATTCGAAAATATTGAGAGAAAAAAAGCGCAACATTGTCGCATAATTAACTTGACTAATACTTTTATACATGTTCTAGTGTGGACACATCCGTGGGACGTGGAATAGATATTTGCATCACACAGCCCAGGTTACATAACACATGCATCAAATGGGCCGGTGTATTTCTTACACAAACTATTCTGACAGACATATGTCTAATTGATTCCTATTGCTCAAATAGACATGCACAATTGGTTTAGACATTCCTATTGAATGATTCGAGGTTTCCACTAGTCAAGGAGGCATTCCCATTTGGCCGACAAAACTTTTCGTTTGACTGATAAAAGTTCCTAATGGTCCGATAAAGTCCCTATGGGACCAGTCTAAGTTCCTATGGGACCAATTGGAATGCCCATTGGACCGATAGAAATTCCTATAGGCCCGATAGGCAATCCTATGGGACCGGTACACACTCCTATGGGACCGATACACACTCCTATGGGACCGATACACACTCCTATGGGACCGATACACACTCCTATGGGACCGATACACCCTATGGGACCGATACAGATTTCTATGGGACCGATACAGATTCCTATGGGACCAATAGAAATTCCTATCGGACCTATAGAAATCTCTATTGGTCCGATACAAATCTCTATCGGAATTTTTGCTAGGGGGGGAGTCCTAAATAAAGTCCGCATGCAGATAAGAGCTTCCTACAAGTAGCGACGCTCTTTGAAGCGCCGATTGCGTGATTGAGCAGGTTTAAGGAAGTGAATGGCGGCGCACAACAGAGGTTTGAACTAAATGCTGCCATTTTGTTCCAGCGGAATGTGCTCTGTCATTTGTACTGGTTGTCGTACGTGTAAAAAGAAGTATCAAAGGACTTTAGTTCTGAATTCATGCTGTTTCTCCAGAACTGCTGTGAAGTGGAATCTCCCTCCAACCCCAATCAATTGTGCATCTCCCCCCCCCCCAAAAAGAAAAAGAAAACTCTTATCTTTTGTTAGGCGATTTACTATGGCGTCAGGAGACCACCCAATCAATATTTTGCTACAGCGTCACATATATTTTTAGTAAAGACAGAAAACGTAACAGCTCGAAACTGAAACTGGACTGGGGAGGAAGAAATATAGAGGAGGAGGGTGTTGTCAAAAGTCATGTAACTGCAACTTTTTTTTTTTTCCAATCGACGTATTTGCAGTTTTTTTATTTCTATTTTCAATATTGAGTCTGTATGTGCCTTCGATGACCCACGACTTTGATTACCTTTGGTGGTTGTCTCTAAACCATAGAAAACAGCACGTAACCACTGAGAAGAGAGTGAGCGCGACCCAAACCGGCCAGTTCTCGATCGGCGGTTTTCGGGCAGAAAGAAAACGAATTTAAAGTCGTAAATTGTGTTCTGGGTAGTTGAAACCTTGGCAAGCATAAATACCCTGTCACTGTCCCATTACGTTTCATAAAAGCCTTGATCTGCTGAATGAATCGTAATTTTACCGTCTACAGCATATATATTACTTGGTATTAGCAAATTATTTTTCTTATCAGTATTTCATGTTCAGTCGTTGACTTTTGTTGTTTGTCTACGCTAGTTTACTAGTATTTTTTGGGGGGATGTTATCAGGAACATTTTATTGAATGTTGGTGCTTTGTATAGTTGTGCAAAGATCTAACACTCCTATGACAACCCTAATTGGATTATCAATAAATAATTTAAAAAAAATTAGGTGAAAGTACAAGATTTTGGCAGTACAGAGCAACACACTTATAATGATACCACATATATAACGATGTACCATTATAACTATCAGTTCCTAGAGTTTCTAGACTGGAAATGATCAGTTTCTAGTCCTGATATACAACGATAATCAGTATAACCATTGAAATTTCGGGTTTTCTCATTATCGTTATAAGTAGGTTGCATAGCTGTATAGTACGCGAGCATCCCTGTGAATACAAACATTTTAATCCGAGACTCCCAAATTTAGTCATCTTGGAGTATGGTGAGGTGAAGGGGCTCAAATGCGTAACCCGAATGTTCCGAGAACGAGTTTTTGGATTTTCTCGCTCTTTCATAGTCCAAGGGACCAATATAAATCTGATGGCAAAAGATATAAAAGCAAGGAACGACAATATTAAACTGACCTTCACCCAGAACACTTTTGCAGCAAGTTTGACAAATTGCCCTTTTGGACGAGTGGCCCCCTCTGCAAGTCGACCTACGTAGAGTTGGGAAATTGGACAGATTGGCCTTGGACGAGTTGGCCGGATACCGTGTACGACACCGGATTCTCGCGACCGTCTTATTGCATCAAATGTAATCTGCTACTGCCCTGTGCACACATTAGTTGCCACATGTTGCCTCACTGCTTGTCAATGTCTTTTGCAGATGCACTCTGCTTTCCAACAGAAAGAGGTGTTCAAGCCCACTGCAACGTGGGCAAATGCATCGAGCCTGTGCGTAAACAGACCTTTTAGGCGGTAGCACACGCAGCTTCGGGATCGATTCGCAGTACAAGAAGTTGCCTTTTGCAGGGCGTATGTCGATGCTTGTTTGGTTTCTCCGGAGACAAGTGTACCTCGTACCGGGGAAGATGCTGGCTTCTGCACTGCTTCCTTCGAGACTGCTACAGTGCCAACGGTGCGAGGCTTCGATGTCTTTGCGATCCGTCACTCTACGGTATTCAGGTCCTCTGTAAGTTGACGACTTGGCCTTATGAAGCTACAGTTACTTTGCAGTGGACTGGGCAGCGATATTTGGGTCATGGAACAACTTTTTCAGCTGGCTTATACTGGTATCCAGAAGGGCTCTCCGGTTCCTACAAACCACCGCCAGAGTCCTGGACAGACGATATCCCGAGTCAAGCTGGGGATGCAGATTTTGAATCTTATAAATTAGGTCTGTTTTGTAATTTAAAGTTTATTACCCACACCTGCTACAGTGCAACCCATTTACGATACCACATATAACGATGTACCGCTTATAACGATCAGTTCCTATTTTCTAGACTGGAAATGATCAGTGTTTAGTCCAGATACAACGATAATCGGTTATAACGATTGAAATTTTGGGTTTTCTCATTATCGTTATAAGTAGGTTGCACTGTATAGCCTTCATAATAACGCAGGTTTTCTACCTCTCTCTGTAATCTGTGAAATGACTAGACATGCATCGGGGGCACTTGAACCTCTACTGTAGCTAAATGATAAAAGAATTTGGGGCAGCAATATATGCGTAGATGAACTAAAAAAAGAATTGTATGGCAAATTGCTTGGCAATTGTGTTGCATACGTAAAACGTATTAGCATCAAGTCACGCGACGTCAATTTCCTCGCTAAATTTAGTGGGAAACTGAATTGGTGTGTAGGTCACGTGACATCCCATATACAACGCTGCATGCATTGTATTATCGCACGTCACGTGACCTAATACACCAATTCAACTAGGGTTACCAACTCTTCGATGAAGGAAGTCGGGACAAAGGGGGGGGGGGGGGGGTTGGTGGCGAGGGTAATATCTGATTACTGAGGATTAAGCTGGCTATTTGCAGCTGGCAGCAGGTACTATTTCTTTCAAATGTATGGGAGTTAACGCATTTCACACTGAAGTTTAGCTTCACCTGAAACTGTGGCTGAACGAGTTCCTCATGAGATTCCTCTCATCCTTTCACATGTTTTTCACAATCGAGAATACCCTCTTTACTGGAATGTTGCTCAAAAGCACAGAAAAACTATTTCTACAAGTCTGGGGAGGTTTGCTCTGTTGCAACTCTTGAAAATCTTTCAACCACTGTAGGTCAGCAGGTTCCCTGATCTACAAACTAGGGCTATGCAGAAGGAAGAATGTCGAACTCATGTCGTCCCTGTGTGTCTTCATTTTAATCGTTTGCAACAGTACCAACTCGCTCATTAACTACCAGTTCATTTTACACCTTCATTACTACCGAGGCATGAGCTCTTAATGCCCGTGCCCGCTGTCATTCATCACATAAAACAACTGACTAAATGGTCTGAACCAAATCCAGGACATATAGCTGTCCCGACAGGGACGAGTCGGGACTCGGGACGCTTGTTGAAAACTCGGGACAGTCCCTCCAAATCCGGGACGGTTGGTAACCCTAAATTCAACTTCCCCGCTAAATTTAGCAGAGAAACTGATTGGTGTGTAGATCTGCGACGTCTCATAATGTACACTGCGTGCATTGCATTATGGGACGTCACAGGCCACGGCTTCACAAAATGCGGCTACTTACTCAAGCAAATCTGCTTCAATAGTTGCATCATTCATTTAACATGCTTTGTATTGCAAAATCTGATGGCCAGATATCCGCAAAGTGGAAAATTAATGCCCGTAGAAACAGCCATGCAGGCAGCAGCCATACCTTTACTTCATTGCTGCCACGTCCACCATTGTTCAAATTGCTGGCAATTCATACGTGCGAGCACTGCCATTTAACTGGAGCGATCTCCATTGACATAGCATATGTAGACAATCCGACAGTTTAGAAAATAGTGCTGCATGGTAACGCCTGTTTTTGAAAAGAATCGTAGCTGCGCGAGTGATTCAACAAACTGCATCTTCCAGAGGGTGTGGATGAAGAGATTGACTTGTCCCTTTACCAGCGAGCCGTCGCCGCTGCGACAGCTTGGAAAGCGGATGGCGTAGAGCATGCAAAGAAAGCAGACGTCCGTCCTAGTGCGACTCGGCAGTTTGGACAAACTCTGCACACAAGGATCACCCGTCCAGATCCTTCGCTCTGGAACAAGACCATTATCTCGTATTTGATGTCTCAGATCTCCGAGATGAGCAAGAGCGGACAGATCCAGAAGGTGATCAAGGGCATCCCTGACTCAAGGACAAGTCTCAAGACCACAGATGTTCCAGTGGCCACCAAGTCTGCCAAGAACTCCCTGGAGAGGGACTTTGGGGAGGACCTGAAGTTTGTTTACGAGAACTATCTGCCACTGGACGAGGGAGCAGTTGTCAGTGCTGCTGCTCGCTCCATTCTTCAAATGCCCCGTTTGTCCCTGTGGACAGCCCTATCCCTTGGCTATGCTGCATGTGGCAGTTATTCTTAATCCATGCATCAACTACTGCACTAACATGTGCACATATTTCAACAATGCAAATACTTTCCCCTTCACCTTTATTGGGTAAAAATAAATAGTACACACAGTGCAAGTTGAGGCAAAAAGGAAGGAACAGAATATGAGTGTCTTGTCTACATGTGTGTGTGTGTGTATGTGTATATATATAGATGCACACACACACACACTTAAAAAAACGGCGCAGTATAGGCCAAGAAAGTATATCGTAAATAAACTGAAGCATAAACCTTCTATAGATAAGATCTAGCTAAATACACTGATATAACAAATATAATTATAAAATAGAACAGACCTTAAAGAATTAAAGCCTGGAAAACGTGCAATAGAATCAACAAAGCACTACGTCAGCCAAAAAATAATTGAAGCATAAAAATACCTTGTCAATGATACTCTGGGAGAAAATAAAACATAGAAGTGAGTCTTCCTCTACACAAAGTACATGCTGTTGCGCAGACTCTCTTTGACGCTGACAGCGTCCACGTATTTCTGGATGTCAGCATCGCTCATCTCCTGCACGCCGTCTGATGACTGTCCGTCCCCGAGGGCAGACACGGCGTGCTGGTTGGCCCTGAACGCCACCCAGTGGGCGTAGTAGGCCGGCGCTGGGATAGAGACGCTCCTCGGGCACCTGGCGTACGTGTGGCACAAGTAGAAGGTCAGCCTCTGCAGCTCGTCCGCCTGAAAGCCCACGTCGTCGTGCAGCACATAGTAGTGCGTGGGGCGGCTCGTGCCTTGGATGCCGGCGTGGCTGCACAGGAAGAAGTCAAAGTCCTTCGGGTGAGTGACTACGCGATCGACCGTCGTCCCTGGAGGGACGTTGTTGAAGCGTCCGACGCCGTCCTGCTGGTGTTTGGGCATGAACCTTGTGCTGTGGCGCTTCTGAACGAGGACGAACACGATGGCCGGTGTGTAGCCATCCTCCAGCTCCTTGCAGGCCTGTCGCAGGGCCGGCAGTTCATGGTTGAGCACCTCTGCAAACTGGCCCTCGCTGACGCCGTCCCTATAGAAGATGATCTTCCGTGGCTTCTGCTGAGTCTTCTTGTAAAAAGCTCGCAGGGCTTCCTTAACCATTCCTTTCAGGTCCTTGATGATCTCGCGTTCGTTGCTGTTTGCGGAGGTTCTCTGGATGCGCACACTGGCATGGTACTTCGAGGGGCAGCTGTCCAGGCTCCCTACCAGAGCCGCATACGAGGGGTGGTTGGAGCGGCCCGGTGCAGGGTGGTTCACGTCTGCGCCGAGGATTATCACGGGTTCCTGAAAAATGGCCGGTTTCTCGCTGATGGTGTTAGCATCACCCCCACATTTGGCATTCACCTTGTGGCACAGGTTCACCAAGAGCGCGGGCAGAGGCTGGTGCAACATTTTATTGACGACGTTGAAGACATTTTTCTCCATGCAGCACTGGGTTGCCAGGCCAAGGTCTCTCTCACAGATTAGCTTTATGGCGTCATGGTTGTCGTTCATCGGATCGAGGATGATCAGGAGAAATTTGAAATTGGCAGCCATCCTCTTCAGGACAGTCCCCAGCACGTCCTCTTGCTTAAATATGTACACTTCACCTGGTCTCTTGACCACCATGCCCAGCTTGGTTGCCACATCCTGGAATTTCCAAAGGAACCTGTCCAGGAGGTCCTCCGTCAGCTGGCGGGAGAAGCTGAGCACTGCCCATTTGTCCACACTGGCGGGACGCAGGAACCTCGAGGAACGCAGGTCCCACTGACCGTCTTTCGGCCATATCATGTTCCTCTGAAAGACTATCTGCGGAGGATCCAGGACCCTGCCCTCCAGTTCCAATGGCTTTACGTCAATGTTTATCCCGAAGCTCGAAGCCACCGAGCTTTTGTTTGCCGTCAATGCTCGTACGTCCCTGTCAATCTTCTGGAATCTCTCTGCTGGTGGGATTGCAGTCATCTTAATCATCTGAGAAGTCTCCTGCCCCGAGAGCTTGGTCTTGCAGTGGAAATTCTCCGGGATTTCGCAGACTTCGACTGGGAAGTACTTGGGCTTCTCCTTTGTTCCACACTGGATGCAGGGAAGGTTGGGGTACCTGAGGGGCCCATACTTTTTCTTGAAATACGCAGCGACTGTCGTCGGTCGTCCCTCTTCGTCCTTGAACTCGATTTTAGTCGCCGGGGAAGTCGTGACCGCAAGGACCTTAGGCTTGGGCTTGAACGATAGATGAGTGACCCTAACCTTGTTGTTGCGAAGTATCCCATTCAGCTTTTTGATCTTCCAAATATCCAGGGCTTTTCCTCCCTGCTTGTTCACATAGTCTTTGTCGTTGCCAAGTACCTGGCCAATAAAGTTGATCAGCGGACCAGTCTTGTAGAAGGTTGTTGCCGTAACGTTGAGGTTCAGCATGGGTTTCCATTGACACAGGTGCACGGTCGGAGTGAAGCCAAACCAGACCTCTTTGCCACCCCCCAGTTCCGGTACCATCCCCATTCCTGGCTTCTTGAAAAACGACCTGCCGACTGGAGTGAACGTCATTGCCGGACCATGCTTGAGAATACAGTGTATACCCTGCAAGACCGCAAGTGCACCTTCCCGACTGCCACCTTCATAGACTTTGTCGATGGCACTCATTGACAGAACGCTTACAAACTGGATGGCAACGCTGTAATCCTTGGATGTACCGTCTTCTTCAAATGGGACGGTGACTTCATAGCTGTCTTGTGGAAGCTTGGTACGGAAGTACATACTCTTGCGACCGTCAAAAGCTGGAATTGCTCCGTCAAAAATTCCACCACTAGGCTTGACTAAACGTGCTACGATGGCACGATTCACCTTGGTGTTGAGACACCGATACTTGGACTTAATGCCCAGTTTCTTCGGATCTTTTTGGCGTTCCACTCCAATCTTGCTGATCTCCACGTCGTAGTGATAAAGCTGCCCGTCGGGCAGTGTCATGTTGAAGTAGTTCGACACAAGTAGGATGCGATGTCCATCGGTGCCATAGTTGGGACGCGGAGGTAGTTGTACCTCCGACGATGCGGTCGAAGGTACAAGGGCCTTACTGCAGACGCTTGCTGTCGAAGTCTCTGCACCAGGGCCTGGTTGCCTGTCTACGTGGGGAGTCTGAGGACTCGTTGAGGAGACCGGTTCTTTGTTACCATTGCGTGAATGTGGATGTGAAACTGCTCCTGACATTCCTTGTGGTCTAAGCCTCTGGGATAAGACGCCTCGCCCCGCTCCGAGTGTCTTCTGGGGCTCAGACGGTCGAGTGCCGGTTGCCGCCAGCGGTTCGTTGCGCGCACCATAACTTGCGGGTGTAGCGTTGCCGCTGGTCCCCGCCTGCAGTTGCACATTTCCGTGATTCGCAGGTGCCGTCGAAGACTCTGGTGTATTCGGAAGGCTTTCCTCTGCAAAGAAGGCAACACAAAATGGACGCTTATATCGCAGATGCTAGATCAAGCTCGGGAACTGTTTAAGACTCTACTCAGTCCTGGAAAATTCGGACTTGTCCGACATGAGCCTCTGACATCCTCTGCATAATTTGGTGTATCAAAAACAAAAGCAGTTTTTGCACAACTGCATGCCGAATGTGCCTAAGAGTTGGCGCTGCTGTTTATTTATTTCTTCTGCTTAGAGTGCACCACAAACAGCTTTCACCTTAATACCCTAGTGTGCACATCATAAACAAAACTATGGAAGAACAAAACAAAGGAAGCAAACAAGTTCAGATCATTCTGGTCACGGTTAAGGGGGGACACTACCCCAAAAAAAAAAAAAAAAACAATTTCTGCAAAAAGGTTGATTTGGAAAAATGTCACATTTATATCCACCAACATCTGGAAAATATTCCCAGAAAGTTTCATTAGTTTACACTGCATAGTTAATTTTTTTATAAATTATTTTCGGTCCACTGATGCTAAAGAAAAGGTAGAGGTTGGAGCACTTTGAACGCATTTTTCTCCATTCCACTTTTAGGCATAAATTTCCCTTTAGGTAAACTATTGTTTTGTTATTACGTAACTTGGATTCATTTTTATGAGTTTTTCTAGGGTGAAATTTTAAGGGAAGATAGCTATGAGCTTGTATTTTTTATTTTTGTCATTTTTCATGCTAAAAAATTAAAAGTTTGGACAAAGGATGGAAATCTAAAAAACAGTTTTTGGTGTTTATGTGGCTTTTTTGCCATGAATGATGGTATAATATAAAAATATAGCTTCATAGCTATCTGCTCTGAACTGTCATGCAATATAACACATAAAAACAACAAATTTATAAGTAATTTCAAAACGATAGTTTTTCTACACAGACACGCCCACTTTCACCTTTGAACATTTGCAATTTTTTTTTTGTATTTCACTCAGGTTAACAAAATTTGGCACAAATGTTCTCCACAGCAACAGAAACAAGCCCTGGAAATGTCATTTAAATCAGTCAAGTGGATAAAATATTAACTTTTTTTGGGTAGTGTCCCCCCTTAAAGGAAAATTGCATGAATGTAAATTTTTGATCACCTATGACAGGGGTCTCAAACACGCGGCCCGCGACTTTCTGGGACGCGGCCCGCAGGCATCCGGCTACGAGTCCCGGTTGCCATGTCCCGAGCGCTAGAAATGGCATGCGCCATAGTGACCTCATATCGTCGATTCATTTTCGCTCGAAAAGTAGCTCTGCTCTTTTCACCTATTCACATCTGTGAATAGGTAATCAGTAATCTTTTGCCCTTTGTTTTGCTTTTTTTTTTTTTTGGCTTCCCAGTTTTTTGTAATGCACAACAGTTTCGATACTGGGCCGCAAGAGCGAGCTATTCGTTGAATCATGCATTTCGGCTGCGTGAACTCTCGATCAGCACGAGCAACTGCCTAAGATAAAGCTACGAGCTCGTTATTTTCGCATTAAAAAAAATTTCCCCATTAAAAGACAAGTTTTTGTTCGGAATGTTTTAATAAAAATCGTCAGGAAAGCAAGAACTGTCAAATTAACTCATTGTTTTTAGAGACATGTTGAGCTTGGTTAATTCGTGACTGAATTGAGCAACAGAAACGACAGTGTATTTGCTTTCTTGTTCTATTAATAATGCAAGCACGTTGGCGGTGCGCGTCATCTTAACTCATGTTATCACATCTGGCCAGGGCCCAAAGTAGTCATATAAACAAATGAAATCTGAAGACGTCACTGGCAAACCACAGCGAGGTTCCAAAAAGCATAATGCACCCCCGAGGTCTGTTCTCTTTACAATCTTCTGAACGACCCCCCCCCCTCCTTCTTCCTATCATACGATGGCCCTCGGCCTTTCAGGTGTGGGATATCTGGCCCCCACACTCAAATGAGTTTGAGACCACTGACCTATGACTAGGATTCGGAGTTTTCGGTTTAAACCGATAAAAACCGATAAAAGTACGCCGAATCCAGTTTCGGAAATTCGGTTTTAACCGGAAAAGGTCAGTTTTTAGGTTCGGCATTTTCGATTTAAACCGATAAAAATCGATAAAATTACGTTGAATTTATTTTCTAAAATTCAGTTTTAACCAGAAAAGGAAACTTTGACCTTCCAGTCGTACCGCAGAGCCGTGGCAAAAAAGTGGAACGACAGTGTCTATCGAAACGTGTCCGAATGTATGGGATACACGGATGCCAGCACGACGTTTTGGTTTAATGAGCATCATCGATCAAAGCATGAAGTACGAAATGCCCCATGACTTCGCAATGTATACGAGCGTGTTTTCAAACTCGTTCTAACGAAGACTGACTTGATGCAAGCTCTGCATGTTGTGTTGTGCTTCAAAACGTCGCACCGTGTCTCTTTTGGCGGTCACAATTGGTTGATTGGCCGATTTTGGCTCAGGCAGCGCTCCATCTCCTCAGCCGTCCAGTGTCCAGTGTTATCGTTAAGAGGGCATTCTCGAAGCTCAGGGTCATATTAACAGGAAAGAAAGAGTGCAGATCAACGAGGAGAACCTGGGAAAGTACATGTATGTGTACTATAATAAGATCACGCAATCCTGGTGTACAGAAGGTGAAGTTCCATGTTTTTGGGCATAGGCTTCATATCTGACTTGTTTGTACTTCTGTTTTTTTTTTTTTCTTGTTTCTTTTACAGCTGCACACATTTGCCAAATAAAGTGTCTATTTCTTTTTCAATGTATCTGTGCCGTTATTTTTTGAGTGATCACAAATGTCAGAGCTACAACAATCATGCGATCCGGTGTTCGTTGGTGTTTATTTTCTATTCACCGAAAAAAGCCGATAAACTTTTGTGAGCATAAATATACGTCGGAAAAAATATACGTCGGAAAAAACCGAAAATTAAGTTTCAAAATAAACACCGAAAAAAGTATGCCGAATTTTGAAAAAATAGAAACCGAAAACGCGGAACCCTACCTATGATACATAGTGATCCAAAATTTACATTCATTGGGTAAAACAGTAAAACAAAGAGAAAGCTCTAATGTGCTTTCTTGGAACACAAAAGGAAATGACACTAAGAAGCAACAGTGCACCAATTATGCCATTCACTACTTTATACAAAAAAACATGTGCAGTGATGGAAGCAGCATTTGACCTTTTGTAGTAGGTTCTGTAGCAGGCGAAAGTTTGGAGCAGTCGCTGATCGTTTTGGAGCAGATGCCAACATCTGTTAGCACGTCACTTGAAAATGAAAAAGTTATATACTGCAAATTGCTCAATGAGGTCATCTTTGATAATGACTGAAGGTTCCTTTTGTGGAGCATATTAACCTTTTGTAATAAGAATAAATAGGGCACCAAAAGAACACGGTGTTCTTTTTAGAAATAAGGCTTTAGTCAGAGAAGGTTCCATTTACAATAGGCACTAAAAATATTTAAAAAAATAAATCATAGTGCAATAGTTTAGTTGAGATAAAGCTTTTCTCCCCTCGCACTTTTGCAGCTGGTAGTTTATTTAACCTGTATATATAATAAGTAGTTTAAAATGCCTGCAAAACCCAGCTCGTCTATCAACAGAAGTGTGTCCCCCAAGTTTTATGAACTTAACAAACTCGAGACTTTAATATTATCAGCCAAAACAACCACCCCCAAATATTAAGAAAACCTACACTTGTGCAAGTGACACTGCTCGTGGCATTTGAACCAGAGTGAAGTCAAATTTCGCTGTTCTTTCAATCGATAGCTGCACGGAAACAACCTTGACTACCATTTATTCAAATATAGACCCGCATTTTTTTTTTTTTTCGGCACAGACTTTTAGAATCAAAGATCCCCCTACTACAAAAAAAAAAAAAAAAGCAGACGGAATAGTACTGATCGTAATTCCTGAGCCTATCGCGCTAAGAAATAAAGGAAACAGCGCGCAAACGACAAGGACGGGAGGAAAAGAAGTACACAGGACGAGCGCTCGTCCTGTGTACTTCTTTTCCTCCCGTCCTTGTCGTTTGCGCGCTGTTTCCTTTATTTCTAAGCATGAACCAACTCGCCCACATCGCTACTCTGATTCCTATCGCGCTAACTTAGGCGCTCACCAAAGTCGTATATGTAGTGTTTGGCCATTCATTGGAAAGTATAGGAGACAAATGAGGAGGCGCCATTGGCCAAAAGCGGGCTGGGCGTGTTCCAGGGCGTCTTCACAAATTCGAATGTGGCCAACCAGGAGCCGGAAATGATACCCTGGTGGTGGTCGGGAGAAACGAAATAAGTGCGTCGGAGTAACTCTCGGTGACTGAAAATATGGTGCACGTGATGTTTCGATCACGCTCATCTAAGACAATGGTGGAAGAGCGCAACTAGCAAAACGATCGACATAATCCATACGCCAGCCGCCGGGAATCTGCCGTTCGAGCGGCCACACTCTGTCCGAGCAAAGCAGAGTTTGAGCAGCACATTCCTTTCTTACATCTTTCTGCATGATCATAATCGAAACATCATGTGCACCCTATTTACAACCAGGAAGGGTTACCACATGTAACATAGCTATGATTAAAACTGTTTCTCGGTACCACCACTAGGGAATTCTTTTCGGCTTCTGGTTGGCTGAGAGAGCATGTTCAGCCTCTTCTGTGTCTGGTGCACACCCTAGCTTTGCCCGCACCTCTCATTGACCAAACTCTCTCTACACACGACTCTGCCGCTCACCCATGTCAGCCGCTGCACCTAGCACTCCGGTGCAAAGCGGTAAAGCTCGACACGCGTGCGCTGGTGAGAGGCGGCACGCAGGCATGCAGCAGACATGGTGATCTCATCACGAGTACAAGACCCTGGTTCTATCTTAACAGAGTAGCCGCCATCCTACAATTTGGCCATGTTTTCTCGCAACTTTTAGCTCCTCACATCGCCGACACTGTCGGGAAATTTAGACAATGTCGGCGATCAATCCGTAGTGCATCAAGGCGCAATATTATGGCATTCGTCCTTCTTCCTGCGCGTGGTCTTTCATCAACTAAACGAATCAAGTGCGGCGAATGTACCGCGACTTGCTCTTTTCTTTTAGTATGTGTTTGTGGTTCTCTGTGTTCGAGCCTTTGACTGTACTCTGACCTAAGATAAAACAAACTATACGGTGAGTAGAGATTCTCTGAAATAGATATTTGTACCATTTTCCTTTCCTCCTAGTTCTCTAAATATTAGAGTTGACCTATATTAACTTTTTCTTGCTTTCCCTTCTTTGGCGCAATTCTTAGGAAAAATGGCACTTTGGCGCAAGATGTAGCGGACTTTCGTTCATGGCGCAAATAACGCAACACTTCCATGACTGCACGTTTCTCATCCGCCTCCTATCGAACAAAAATACCAGGCCAGACAAGTTAAGAAGCATTTCATGGTCAAAATAAGCACGCCTCCCAATTCATCTACCGTAAATGATACGCACAGGAGGACGCCACACTCTTTCCAAGATAAATGACTGGGTCACACCGACAAATTGCACACTATTGAACAGCACACCGAGGTCACATACATTATCCAACCTCACAATTATCAAACTAAACATAGAATAGAAATAAATGATGCAGCTTGCTTTGTGTGTAAACGAAACAACTTTCGTTTTACAAGGGCTGAGCAGAACATTTTTCCGTGGACCAGTTTTGAGCTGCATTAACATTGACTTGCAGCTTAAAGGGGCACTGACACCCCAAAGGTTGTATTATTTTTTTATTGTCTCAAACGATGCAAATTGTAGCAATACCGCATTGCAAAAAAAAAAATATTCTCTTTCATGCGCTTCTTTTTATTATTTTTTTTACCTTCTCCCGCACCTCACCCCCTCGCTTCTTTTGATTTGTGACATCAAATATCATAAAATTTAAAAACTTTGTAGGCGACATTTCGATAACATTTAATAAAGGCAATCGTAATACATGTTTTTTAAAGCAATTTCAAATGCAACTACAGCCCTTCTTTTTGAAATACCGTAAATCAGAGTTCGGTATGATGTCGCCCCCCCTCCTGGATTTTTATCCTCCCTCAAAAAACATGGCTGCGCTCGACGCATGTAGCAGAAGATGATCGGTGAGTCGGACGAAGTGGTCTTTTTTAGGTGCCCAACAACCTCTCAGACTTCGAAAAGGAAATTGTCAAACGGTCAAGACAACTGGGTTTGGTGTCTGTGTATCGTAGTTTTGGTTGCGACTCTGCCGGGGTAGCCTTTCACGCAGAAACGGCGAGCGTCGTCTGCTCGCAGCGATACCGGGCGGCACGGCATGTACGTAGGAAACCTGTTTTTACCGGGACGCCGGTGCCCTTCTGCGCTCCTCGCTTCCGGTCGCGGTGGCAACGGCGGTTCGGAGCGGAGGCGTGAAAGAAAGTCGACTCGCAGGGCAGCTCAATATTTGACGTCACTAATTCCCAAGTTTCGAATTTTGTGGGTAATGTCCCGGCATCGTTTTCAATCGTTTCGGATAAAGAAAAAAATATGATTTTGATGTGTCGGTGCCTTTTTAAGGTCTCGCCAAAATGGGCAAGAAGGCAGCGCCCTGAGGCCGGACTTGGAAATGTGTATACCCAATCCCGTCACACCACTTCTGCAAAAAGTAACTTCTAGTAAACACACAAAAATGACTCTGATACAATTATCTCGTAGATATCACCTTACTGAGAAGTAACTGTGTCCATTTAAAAAAAAAAAAAAAATTAAAATCTTTTTTTCGCCCGAAAAAAAAAAAAAAAAAGAACGAAATATAAAGCTTTTAAGTCTGGCGACAATTATTTTTGCCGAATCTTTAAAAAAGTCGGCAAAAGTTCTACCATACCGAATTCTCGATTCGGCAAAAGTTCGGCCCATCACTATTACATACAGTGTATGCATATTGTCTGCAATCTGTCACATCAGGACCTGCGGGCCGTTCTACTGACTTAATTAAGCAGGATTAATGCAAACGCGAATACCGCGAAAAAAAAAAAAAAAAAACGATATCCAAAAGGCGTCGAGGTATGACTCATCGGGTGAGGGAACACAACTGCACACTCGATTCTAGAGGCGCCTAGTAAACACACGATCCACCACGCCTGATATACGCCCCCATTCTTTACAACAGCTTCGATCCCTATTTATTTGAACGCTTCGAGACGACGAAATCGCCTTCTAAGAAGATGGCCGATTTGATGTTTGTTTACATTTATTCCATACCACGGACTCCATGATATGCGTCATGACACAGAACGCACGGGACCGCTGATCTCTACTGCACGGGACGGATTAAGGCATCCATTTGGCGTCCGAGACTTACCAAGCGCTGAGACGTCAAGCGTACTCGACGGCTGGTCATTGCGGCTGCCAATATTCTTGGGGCCTGAAACCGAAACTATGCGTCAGGTATTTATCCAATCGTGATTATGCCGGGGAAAAGTCCCTCGCTAAAAAATCGGTGATATTTTAGCGAGGGACTGAGCAGATGAAGGTGGGTTACCTTTATTCTTCGATCTTCGCTTAGAAGTCATCACTGCTTTACTCTTCTGAGTGGCGACGTTTTTGTCACCTGCGGGTTTGACAAAAGCTTTTATGGTACGGATTTGCAATGTTGTTCCGCAAAGACTCGCTCCAGTTTTAGTGGCAAAATAGGGTCAGTGGGGTCAGTACTTACTTGTAAAAGATGTATGTTCACAAACGAGAGCAGTGAACACCCAAAGGCTTGAGACGAGCTGTTGGCGAACCTCGACTGGGTGTGAGAAGTAGACGACTGATATCGAAACTGTCGAAACTATACAAATGGGTTACGACAGCTGCGTACGCCGGCTCTGGCCATAGACGGCTCTGAGGTACGCGTAGGTCCGTCACTAGATTCAAAACCCTCAATACAGTTCGAAAATTAGAACCAGCGAGGAAAATAAGCAGATAGTTAGTTTGAAACGAACTAACAAAAAAAAAAAAAAGTTAAAGTGCACGCAAACTTTTACTTTTTTATTTTTTGAAAGTATTTTAACTACATTTGATTCCTCCGTATCCATCTGTCAGGATGGCCGAGCGGTCCAAGGCGCTGCGTTCAGGTCGCAGTCCGGTCTCCCGGGCGTGGGTTCGAATCCCACTTCTGACATATTTGTTTTTGTATGTTTATGATTTTTGTGTTTTTCTTTTAAAACTACTAGCTTGTTTTTATGAAATTAATGATTCAGATCATTCATTTTCAAATTTTTATTCAGACCAGTTTTACTATGATTTCGATCAAATCAAGCCTTTCATGCAAAAATATTTAAGAACGCTCATTCTCCGCCCAAATGTAGCGCTAGAGGTCCGAACCAGATGCCAAAGTTTCAGAACTAACCGTCATCTTATTCAAAAGTTATGAGATTTCCTGAAATTTCCAATAGGAAAATGGGGCCCATTTTCGTCCGTTTTTGGTAACTGGGGCCATAGAGCTCCACGTATTCGAGAGGGTACGGGCCATTCGTTGAAAGACAATTCGTAATAGGGCAACTGGTAGCATGGCTATTTGTCACATAGGGAAATTTATCATAGGGCGATTCGTCACTGGGACAACTCGTTGAAAAACCGAAGATAATGTTTAAAGATCTTGTTGCCCACATACTAGCCTTTTTAGCGTTTAGGCGCTTTTGTTATTCAGCTTGTGTAGTGTCCTCTTTAGAAAGTTTATCCTTTTTTTTTAGGTTTTGGTAAACATTTTAGTTCACCTTGGAAGCACAGACTGTGAAACTTTCAGGAGCACGACACAGCTACTGCGCATGCGCAGCACAGTCATAGAGTGTGCATGGGCGACCAAAACGCTTCGTGTGACACCCCACAATTGCCTAGCAATTTGCCATCCATTGTTTTCATTAGTGACTGAGAGAGGTGCCAAGATTCTGGTACACAAGACATAATGTAGTCAGTGTTTATTAGAAATAACAAAAAAATGATTCCTTGTGTTGAGAAAAAAAATTAAATACAGTGCAATCTACTTATAATGATACCAGATATAACAAACCACTGCATATACCGATCAGTTTCTAGAGTTTCAAGACTAGAAACGCGCAAAACTTAATTTCGACTTTACTTGCCTCAAAAAGTGATATTGCAACTATTGATGGTGCCTTATTGCATTGCAGTTCCATTACTGTGTTCCAAAAACTAAATTGAAAACAAAGAAAATGAAAATGAAAACGCTTTTAACCATGGTTCAATACAAAATGTAGGAGAAAAGGAATGTGCCTGGAAACTTTCCAAGGTGTAGCTTCCCCGCAATGACTGCTATAGTATAAGGAATGCCGGAGATGTTAGATAAGGATCGCATCACACGCCTCCAGAGCCACACTTATTGCCCTCTGCGCCTCCGTGGACGCCAGGCTGACTACCGCCTCTGCAGCAGGAGGAGTGTATGCTTCGATGAGCCGCATGAGGGTGTCCTGATTGGGTATGCCTCTCCTGCCTCCCGGGCAGTACTTCAGGGTTCTCTCGTCACCAGCATTATGCCTCATAAGCAATGTCTGGCAGAGCCAGACATACCTTGGATAGTGTGTAGACCGTGCAGGACCCAGGTCTCCTTTGAACCCGTAATATAGGTCGTTTCCCACGGCGTGGAACGCGGCGGCCAAACGCGGAGCTTCAGTGGACAGGATGTTTGCCAGTTGGTCCCATGGGAACAGGGGATGCTCCTTCATAGCTCTCTTGACGAGTCTTAGCCCTGTGAGACCTGAGCATACTGCCTGCTGCAGTGGCACCTGTAGACGAATGTTCCATACAGTCGTCATGTGTAACTGGAACGCTGAGAACACAGATCCCAGTTGCTCATGGGGTATCTTGGTCCCTACTTGTAAGGACGTGTAGGTGATGGACTCTATCGTCATGCCGACCTCAAAGCCAAGCGAGTCTGCCAAATCGGAGTTGATCCGGTCAAGTTTTCTCTCATTTATGTTGCCGCGCCTGGCTAGGGCCACATACAAAGTGGAGTACATAAGGGTGCTGCACCGGGCTAGTGCGTGCGAGGGGTACCTGCAAAAGAGGTTCAAAAGAGCCACATAGTGTGCGTCAGTGGCCTCAGGGGGGATGACCAACTGCGCCAAGTCAGCTCGACTGGCAACCGTGCGCAACCATGGAACTCCTACGAGGAGACCCCCCACCGCTCGTTCTCTGGTCCACACTTCGTCCTCCAGGACCACAAGGTCTGTTTTGCCCGTGCTGAGTTCCCTTGTCAGGAAGGTGCTGATCTGCATTTTCACCCGCGCGTCGGCGGCAGCTGGCTCCAGCAGCTCCAGCGTGTAGGCCTGAAGAGTCGGAGCTGGATGGATGGATGGATGGATGTTAATGGTTATACCCTTTGTAACATGCAGTAGCTTGCGCCACCGAGCCTAAGTCTATAAAGATAAACATATGATTCTTCCCGCCCTTGAACACCAATTTTCTCCCCTTAAAGGGAAGCTGAAACACTTCTTGAAAAAAACGAGTTAGAGGTGAATTCTGGCGTATTTTTAGCCCGTGAATCTGAATATCACGTTCATTTTCCCCAAACATGTAACAGAACGCGAGGAAACTCAAAAAACCTCCGACCAGTCGTGACGTCATACTAGGATCTTTGCGCCGCCAAGCGCGTGCCGCACGTGTGGGCAGCGCGCGCAATTGCAAGCTTGACAGGTATATTTTTCCGCACTGACCCCAGCCGTGACGTCTCTTTCTGACCTTTTTGAAAATAGCAAGAGTGCGCGTGCATAGCTTTGACAGGCGCTGAAGATGCGCGAGAGCAGAGATTCCGAAAACTCCTAGTGTGACGTCACGCTCCAGAAAGGAGGGGCTTCGGCGGTACTTTAAAAATTAATTTAAGCAACCTCCGTGCACCGAGTTGAAAAATAATCTCGATATTTGTGATCCCGGAGGCCGAATGAAAGCCATTGAAGTGTTTTTTCTAAAATACAGAACCGCTTCAGTTTCCCTTTAACTATCACCAGGCAGTGTGAAATATCACCAGAATGACCTTCGGGGGATCGAGCCAAAAAAAACTAAAGCACCACCCCCGGCCTCTTCCCCTCAGCGAGGGAGCCGCCAATTTTCCTCTGATCAAACCTTGTCGGCGTTACCCCAGCACCGGACCTACTGGGAGACAGGGTTGAGAATTTGGGCCGGAGCCACGCGGGAGGGAGTCCCAATTTTCCTCTGTCCCGCCTGTCCCCAGCTGTGCTAGTTAGAATTGTGCATCATTCAATTTCCACCAATCTTCTAATCGCCTCTTTGTGACTGCATTATTTTTCTCTTCCGTCCTTCCATCGCCGCCAGTAAGACCCAGAGCCCCGGCCAAATCCGTTACCCGTTCAGGGAGGGCAGGGCAAAGCAAGGCAAAGCCCCGTGCACTCCAAAACCAAGAGCTCCAGTGTATCGCTCTCATTACGGCAGGCGGCACATAATGTGTCTGTCTCCTGAAATTTAGCCCTATACGTCCTCGTCCTCAAAACTTCCGTTCTCGCCTCAAACAGCAAAGAACTTCCCAGTTAATTGTCAAACACATTTTCCTTTCTTATGTCCTGTTTTTGTGACCTGTATATTGTTAGAGCTGGTTTTTCCTGCATTCTTCCCTCCGACATTTTCCTTTCTGCCTCTTTCACTCCCTTCTTTACTGAAGTGGTCTGCTCATCCCCATCACTAGTGTGTAGGTATTTAAATGTAAGCTTTCGGGTTCGGTTTGTCCATTTTGTGTTTAAACTTTTCATGTATAAATACTTGAATACCTCCTGCGCCCACCGCGTATCATCCATTTCGGTCAACCTTTGTTCGAAGTTCAACTTACTAATTGTCTCCCTGCTCTCAAAAGACGACCAGGGTATTGCGTTAGCGATGGCGATGGTCAGCGTGCCCTTCCGCAAATCTGGCATCTTCTTGAGCAAGGCCTCCCCGCGTGCGAGGCAGAACACTTTAGGGAACAGTGTCGCCTTGTCGGTCCGGTCCAGCAGTGTTGTGGTTGCAGCCACAAGCTGGTCAATGGCGGACATACCACCAAAAGCACGGGCGCGCTGATACGCTGTGTCGAGAGGATTCCAAAACCCCTCCGGCAACTTCCGCAACTGCGGTGCGGCCATGGCGAGGAACTGTCTGAGCAATCAGTGGGGACTGGAGGAAGAACACAGCCGGCACAGCTGCGAGTTGGCCAAGTGGGTTCCAGGTTCCACCAGTTCCACCCATAGAGTTATTATTCGCAACTTTCACGACCTATAGGGGGCGCACTGGAGCCTATCAAAATGGGAGTGTCTGCTCCGACGGCCGTCGCTCGAGCCACGTCCACACGGACACGGCTCCTTCGACACCGGAAATGACGTCACTGCTACTTCCGGTGTCAAAGTAGTCTGCCCTGTCTGGGCATGGCTCCTTCGACACCGGAAGTATAGGGTGACATCACTTCTGGTGTCGCAGGTCCGGTATTGTTTTGACATGTGCCCGGCATGCCCGTGCCTGTCAACGCTCATCTCCGCTCATCCGGCTCACGGCTTAAAACGCTGTCACTTTCTGCCCGACTGCCCTCCCGGAGTCTGCGATCTCGTCAAGCTCTACTGTTCCGAGCTGGTTTCACGCAAGATTTTTGCACTCATTTGAAGCTTTCTGTTTGTCATTTGCCCGATTGCACATTTGTTTAATCATATTTCATTAGTATTTACTGTCGTTGTCTGTATTTTGTGTTTTGAATGCGTTGATTAATTTGGATTTCGTTTTGGGGTTCTAAACGAGCGTGGTCGCACCCTCAACATGCCTCGTGTTTTGGTAGCCGGTGATTCTATGGTGAAGTACTCGAACCAGTACTTCTCATCGATTGACCGGAGGGCTGTTGAGGTTGCGGCATTTAGTGGGATTAGGATTGAGAACTTGTTTTCACGGATATCTGACAGGCTTGCCGATTTTGACCTTGTCATCGTGCACGTCGGCACTAACAACACTAGCGTTAGTGCCAGCGTGTGCATCGACAAATATCGTCGGCTAGCTGCTCAGATCCATGAAAGCAATCCAATGATCCAGATCGCCTATTCTGCCGTTCTTCCGAGACGGGAGAATAGGTTCTGGTCATTGGAACGGCAGCGTAGTCACGCTGCCGAGATGGAGGCTCTAAACGACCACTACAGGGAGGTAAACTCCTTGCTGCGGGAGTTTTGTCGCAGGGAGGGGTTCGAGTTCCTCGGCGGCTTGGTCAACGAGTGGGAGCAGTGGATCGGTCGCGACGGCGTCCACCCAAGCCGGATGGGCAACAAGGTATGGTGTTTGTGCCGACGAGCACAAATTCGACTAGTGATGTACCGAATCCCGAACTTTTGAAGGGGAATTCGGCGAACGTCTGCCCACACGCGAGAACGCGACAATCAACATAAGGTATTTTTTGCCGAATCTTGAGAGAAGGCGGCACGACACTGGCAAACATCGTAAAAGTGGAAGCGTCCGGCAGTCCGATGTCTGAACACCACCGAGCCAAAATCGCGATTTTCCTCCTTGCTCGCTTTTCGGTGACCTCTGTGCTCATCAGACTTGAGGTAACACGCCACCGGACAATGCTGTCCATCTGGTCTGCCAGGCCCTTATATCCTTGGGCATGCTCCCAAATTTATCCGATCTTACTTCGACGTAAGGGATTTGTACCTTTGCCAGTGGTGAAACTGCTGCGCCGTTTGCGCCAAACTAGGCCAGAACGAAAACCCTGCCTGCATGCTGATCCAAAGGTCGTATTTGTGCGCAATTTGCGCCATGTCTTCGCCAAAAGGGAGCTGTTCTCAAAAAGGAAACTAAAAGTGTCCGGTACGTGGCATTCTTGGTGATGCCACTGAAAATTAAGGAAGTACTGTACAGTTGATGTTTTTTCGGGTGCCTACGTACTATGTGCGAAGAGTAGGGCTACGCGAATATTCTAATTCTCAAATACTAGTTTCAAATTATACGCTATTTGATATTCGCTTCAAAATTAACTGCAATATTCACACTTTTCGATGTTGATTGCAGCGGGTTGGCCCCCTTGAGAGCGCTTCGCCTCATGCGCTGCGACGAAGCAATACCCGCGGAGCTGACACCGCGATATCGCGACTCGCTTCGCCGCAATGCAGCCGTGCACTTAGGCGAAAAACACACGTTCAAAGTGGTAAAACGCAGGCGCGCGCCTGGTGTAATAAAAAAGAAAACGTGATTGCTGATATTTATATTGCAGCAAAAAGAAATCTTCAAAATTTAACTGTGGCTTTTATGCAAGGGTGTATGTTAGGCAGCAACGTTTTAACAACCTGTGTTCATTACTTGTGCTTGTTTTATAATTCAGAATTGAAGAAAATATTTTCATATAGCAATTTAATAGCAGTTCAAATCATCAGTTTAAATCATATAGCAGTTTAATTTTATGTCATATCTGTCATTTGCTTGCCATCCTAATGTAATAAGCATTGGACTGTCTGAGGCCACAGTCTATAAATTCAGTTAGATTAAATTTAACAGCGCTCATAAGTGGGCAATTAGAAGCTTGGGAAACAACCTTTGCGAGTTCAGCTGAATTTTTGTTTAAGCATGGTGTAACTGTAGTTAAAGGCATCTGCGCAAGTGTTCTTACTAAATTTGCATCACAAAACAATGCTAGGTCAACTTGGGAGAAATACTGCAAGAAATATTCTATTCTAGCCACTTGTATAAGCAGACGATGCATTGCTCCGTATTGTCTTTGAGGACAATGTCTTTTTCATCATTCTCAGACGACAACAGTTTCAGAGAACCATTTTTCAACTCGGATTTCGATAAGATTGGCCCAGCTGGTATGAACTATGCATGTAAAGTGTGCATGTGCATGTCATATCGTTATTGGAGTTGAAAGATGGTTCCTTTGAACCCTCTTAACTGTGCTCTGTCTCAGATGTTTTGTACAGCTCTGGGAAACATGCAGGGATGAATAAATTTATCTGAGCACTGATTTGTTTTGCGAGGGCTCAGGAAAATTTAGGCTCTTTTAAAAACCACGTGCCGATGTCCTTGTCTTTCGGAGTAGTACCTACAGATTCTGAGGTATAGTGTAAGTTTGCACCAATCTTTAACAACAAAATGGTAGGCTGTTATCGCACAGAAGTGCTGATTTCTTTCAAAACCTCTTCCAGCCATTCATCTAAGAGAGATGGCAGTTATAAGATTGATACAAATAAGTGGCTTATAACTTTGTGTTGATTAATACATGCTTTGCATGTGACGTCATTCCTACTTGTTCTTGCCGAGAACAACAAGTTCGATGTGTGAAATTTATACTGCAAAAGAAGGTACAGATGCAGGAGCACGATACAAAGTAATGGCGGTTGATGTGACGAAAATGCAAACCATGCATAGCTCATCGGGGAGAGAAAAAAATTTTTTGAATAGCCTCTTGGCCATGTCTGATATTTGCCGCCATTATTGCAAATCATTCCTGTATTACACATTGCCAAACTATGCGTACCATGATTTGAAAAACACAAAGTGGGAATGAATAGGACCATCATTGATTTACTTTATTTTGAAAAAAAGATTGCTTTTATCATATTTTACTTTAACTGCATCATGCCCTGTATACTTGCGACTCAACTTGAAGTACATAAACTCTCGGCTACTTGAACTTTACTTCAAGTGCTTTTTAGATATGCTTTACTTTATGAAACACTGCTTTAAACTTTGAACGGACACTAACTCAGACAACTAAGTTAGGCTGACAGTCAGGTTTGGTGCTCTTGTGTAGAGGTTAATAGTTAGGCACTTTCAACCTTCTGAGCAGGTTCTTGCCAAGTTCATGGACCAGCAGGCGCAGAACATCGTGCAGAAGATGGCCAGGGCCAGGATCCAGCAGGAGTACAAGGAGACGACATTGAGGGCCTCCTCGAGCGCTGGCTGGACCTTCAAGAGTCCTCCACCATGCATGCTATGTGAGGTTGAGTTTCCTCCGCTTTGCCCTCCTGCTGCTTCCACCCCATCTCCTCCGCTTGCTTCTGCTGCTTCCGCACCATCTCCTCCGCTTGCTTCTGCACCTTCTCCTCTGCCTGCTTCTGCACCATCTCCTCCGCTTCCTTCTGCTGCTTCCGCACCTTCTCCTCCGTTTGCTTCTGCTGCTTCCGCACCTTCTCCTCCGCTTACTTCTGCACCTTCTCCTCCGCTTGCTTCTGCTGCTTCCGCACCTTCTCCTTCGCTTGCTTCCGCACCTTCTCCTCCGCTTGCTTCTGCTGCTTCCGCACCATCTCTACCGCTTGCTTCTGCTGCTTCTGCACCTTCTCCTCCGCCTGCTTCTGCACCATCTCCTCCGCTTGCTTCTGCTGCGTCCGCACCTTCTCCTCCGCTTGCTTCTGCTGCGTCCGCACCTTCTCCTCCGCTTGCTTCTGCTGCTCTTTCCCTTGAGGGCACTTTTGCGCCTTGTGAACCAGCTGCTGATCAGGAAGCCACCTGGGCAGAGATGTCAAAATCTGCAAGCTCTCCTGTCCCAGGTGCCAGCTTGGCATCTGAGCTCGGTTCGGACAGAAGCCAACCAGTTGCCACATGTGGAAAGGCTGAGCAGAGGCACAACCGAGGCAAGCCCTCTGATGTGCCAGTGAAGCAAAGCCGTGGTGCTGGGTTCAGGCTGGTTGGTGGTGTTCGAGTCCGCAGCAAGGACAGTCGGGTATGGCAAACCTGGGAGAGTGTGCCTCTCGCTCCTCGTGAGCCCTCGAGCGGAAGCGTACCCACTTGGGGAAAGGTTAGGCAGAGGCCGGAAGGACAGCAACCTTCTGAGAAGCCCACGAAGCTGAACCGAGGTGAAGTCACCGCTGATGCTACGAGTACAGAGGTTAGTGCAGAGGAGTGGCCAAAACTCACTTCCTCGATGAGCACAGCTTCTGTAGAGGCCGATGAGCAGGCAACCTGTGAGGTGGCTGAAACCAAGGTAGTCTGCCCCGTCCCAAGCGTGGTGGGTGGAGGGAAGTGGCATGTGGTGAAGTCCAAGCGCAGGAAACGAGGGTCTCGCAGACTGCGTAAGGCACTAAACCACACTGCTACTATTGCATCCCCCACCATTGCTTGGGATGAAGAAGACTTTGCAGTAGGGTGCCTCTCGTTCCTCCCTTCTCTGCCTGTGTCCGATAACCCATTTTCTGTCTTGGAAGATGACAGCCCAGCATGTGCGACAAAGAGCAGGGCCAGCGGAGGCAACTGTCCTTCCAGAGCCCTGCTGCAGAGTCGTGCAGCTGTCATGCATGCAGTGCATAACACTGAGGATGCTAGCTTGGGGGAACGCAGCTCACCATGTGCGACAAGGAGCAGGGTCAGGGGAGGCAAGCATCCTTCCAGGGCCCTGCTGCAGAATCGTGGGGCAGTCGTGCATAAAAAAAATGCACTTGCAATGTATGAAGCAGAGGCCTTACTGGAAACTGCACAGCATGTTGCAGGAGAAGGTTCAGGCTCCGGAATCGCATGTGGAGGGCATGTGGAAGAGGTTGCCGACTGTGGAATTGCTTGTAGAGGGCAGGTGGGAGAGGCTGCTGACGCCCCCGTTGCATGCTTTCCACATGCGATTCCGGAGGGCATTTCTGCAGATGTGCAGAGTCATGGATGTGACGTTAATGAGGAGCACCATACTCTTCGTTCTAAAACATGTTCTTTGCTCGGAGGTGGTAGTGCCATTTTCCTGCAGGCCAAGTTCAGTAACTATCTTACCTTTCTAGAAGCATTTGAAGACTGGTCCAAAAAAGGGTTGCATGTATTTTCAAAAAAAAGGTCAAAGACGTGTCCACTAGCTCAATCTGATGAATTTAAGTACTCCATGGTCGAGTTCATCTGCATTCATGGACGTCCTCCCTCGCTCATGGGTAATGGAAAGCGCCCCGATCAGACATACAATTTTACGGGCTGCCAAGCACGTCTTTTGTTACTTTTGAAGGCAAAACCAACCATGTCATATGTAATCACGAAGCTTGTTGTTGAACATAATCATATTATGGAATGTTACACTTCATACCCCAAAAACAGACTTCTGACTGACTTTGAGAAAGAAAAATTCGCCGATCTAGTCAAATGCAATGTAAAGCCTAAGGATTTTAAAAATTATGTCTATGAAAAAACTGGCAAGACTCTAACGACAAAAGACATAAACAACTACAAAAGCCGCAATGCTACTACAATCAAAACTAGTGGTGCTCATGGGGCCCTGTTGCTCCAACAATTGCAAAGTCTTGCTTCTCAAAACCCTAATTGGATTATACATTATGAAAAAGATCAAAACAATGAACTATTATTTGTCTTATTCCAGACATCTGCCATGCGAGAAACATTGGAAAAATATCCCGACATTCTCTTCTTCGACGGTACATACAAAGTTAACGTAGAGGGTTACATTCTCTATTCAATTCTTTGTGAGGATGGTCGTGGTAAGGGTCGAGGCGTTTGTTATGCATTCCTGCAAAGAGAAACCTCTATAATTGTTCGCTCTGTTTTTCAGAAGTTTATAGATTGCAACCCATTTGTACTGTCAGCATGTAAAGTTGTTATGATAGACAAGGACTTGAACGAACTAAGAATTTTGAAACAGCTTATGCCAAAAAGCACTATTCTCCTATGTACATGGCACGTTCTGAACGCCTTGTCTTTTCAAATAAAGAAACTTGCATCTCAACAAAAAGAACTATTGTGGCCACTAATTCAACAAATTGTGTATGCCCAGAACCCATCTGCTTACGATACAAAGGTTGTGGACCTCAAAAAGCTTTCTCCTAAAATTTTTTTTGAATATTTCATGCTCAACTGGAATTCGTGCAAAGAGATGTGGGTGCACGCTTATCGCCGTCCTTTACTTACATTAGGGAATAATACTAACAATCGAATAGAGAGCCATAATCAAAAGCTAAAAACCTTCTTGCATTCAGGAATGCACCTGACCACAGCAGTGAGTGCTTTGCTAGAGTATGTAGATCATGATCTTAAATCAGAAGTGTTTGCAAAGCTTAGAGAGGTTAAGCTTAACCTGAATTCAACTACCTTTGACACATTTCAGCTGTGTTTAGCTCAAACCTGCACTCTGGAAGCTAGGAAAACAGTTTTAGAGCAGTATGAGAAGTTTAAAAGTCAGCACTACACCGTTAGTCTTCAAAATGGCACATTTACAGTCAAGTCAGACCAAACAGAGTACATTATACCAAAGAGCCTAGACAGCTGCACATGCCTATGTTACTCTCAACATCGACTTCCTTGTGCCCACGTGTTTACAGCACGATCTTTTGCAAAAGTTGAGCTATTTGACAAATCTGCTATTCCGCACCGATGGCGTAAAAACCACTTTCTGAAATCTGAAACTAATGACTTTCCAAGTATGCCAGGCCCAAGCACAGCTGGCTCTAACCCACCAAGCCCAACTAATCCTAACCCGCCCAAGCCGAACCCACTTAGCCCGAATTTGCCTAACTCGAACCCACCTAGCCCGAACCCGCCTAGCCCGAATTTGCCTAACTTAAGCCCACCTAGCTCGACCCCGCCTAGCTCGAACCCGCCTAGCTCGAACCCGCCTAGCTCGAACCCGCCTAGCTCGAACCCGCCTAGCTCGAACCCGCCTAGTTGGAACACGCCTAGTTGGAACACGCCTAGCCAGAACACGCCTACCCAAACCATGTTTACATCTGCCATACAAAAATCCTTGCCCGTGAAACTGGATACCATTCAAGCAAGGTATAATCATGCATGCAAATTTTTGAGTGATCTAGTCAAACCAACTGCTAACATCTTGGCCCAATGTGGTGAACGAGAGCTAAATGAAAAATTGGTAAATATTCAGGCTTTCTTTAGCAATCTTACAACCTTCCCTAGCAACCAGGTGCAGCTCTTGCCACAGTCTGTTGCACCCTGTGCACCTCGAGAGGATGTATCTCTGCAACAGCTAATGGACACAACAATCGACGGGGAAACTTCTTCTGAAAAACTGTGCATTAGTTTGATTAAACGCAGGAGAGGCAGACCACGAAATGTAAAAGTTACAAAAAAGCGTAAATTTTCAGAAACGTTCCACAACAAAGCACTTTGTCTTAGTATGATAGGTGCAGAGTTACTTCCTCTCTACAGAAGTTATTCACTTACTGATAAAGAACTGGCATTTGTAACATCCAATGATTCTCTGTCTGATAGTGTTATGAATATTGCGCAGTATTTAACACGTAAAAAATTTCCACGTTGGGGAGGTTTTCAAGATGTTCTGTTAGCTCAGGGACTAAAATTCAAACAGATAAGAGATCCTTTCATTCAGGTATTGCATACAAAAGACCCAGACCATTGGCTCACAGTATCAAACATTGGGGCACCTCCAAATTCAGTCTTTGTGTATGATTCTATTGACGAAGATGTTCCTCCTGATGCTGTCAAGCAGGTGTGCAGCATTCTAAAGTTACAATTGGCAAATATAAATGTTTTTGTGAAACCTGCACAAAGTCAAGGTGGCACTCTGGATTGTGGCTTATTCGCAATAGCTAACATGTATTGCATAGCATCCGGCAAAGACCCTACCACTGTAAGCTTCCGACAACACTCAATGAGGACCCATTTACTAAACTGCCTTAAAAAGGGAGTGATGACAGACTTTCCCATAACAAATTCTATTGTTTCTCGTGTGCGACCGAAAGACTTCTCTTATGCTGTTCATTGCTTGTGCCGGCAGCCCCTGCTTTGTGCTGGTGCTGTTGGCATTATTCAATGTGCAGGTTGTCCAACCCTCTTTCACAAGGAGTGTCTAAGCAGAAAACCTAATTGTGGCATACAGTTTGCATGCAGTCGAGGGTGTATTGTCGCTGGAATGCAGAAGAATAGGCAGGAGTTATCCTAAATTGCTGTTTCAAGCGCCTAAACTTTACTTACCCTTGTTATGTTTAGTCTTGTTATTCTTTACCTTTGTTATGTTTCCACCTGCATATTTCTTATTTTTCGTTATTAAAGTTTAATACGACAAAAAATGACCGATATATATGAAAAGGCATGTGACCTGGTAATTAGTTGAAAATTATTATTACACTTGTGTTCAATCACTCATCGTGGCCAACAAATTCAATAACAATTGTTGTAAAACGAAAATCTTGCTCTTGACGCAGGAGTGGATGAATATTAACAGCTGTACCCCTTATACTGGACAGTAGCTTGCACCACCTAGCCTAAAACAAAACTAAAAGCGTCACCCCCCTGCCTCTTCCTCCCGGTGAGAGAGTCTTCAATTTTTCTCTGCTCAAACCGTGTCGGCGTCACTAGATTCCTCACGACGTCATTGTTGGCCACGATAAATGTTGGAACACAAGTTTAATGAAACAATTCACAACTGGTTATCAGGTCACACACCTTTTCATCTGCAGCAGCTGCTGATTCCTATGGGGTACAAGACAAAAACAGCTTAGAATTAAATATTAATTAATTTTCGTGCTTTGGCGTATGGTGCTTTTAATGTTTTTTTTTTGTTTTTTTTCTCTTTAATTTAGGTCTCTCGGCGGAGCCTGACCGCTAGAGAGCGCGTTCTCAGGTGGCGGATAGAGAAACGTCTTGTGTTAGGAAGTTGTGAAAACATCCTACTACAAGATAGGCATCCGTGCCCGCGGACCAACAGGCTTTTTTTTTTCATTTCGTTAGTTTTTTTTTTATTATTTTGTGCTTGTAGAGTAAGTCTTATTTTGTTGAAATAAACTTTTTGCACCCATTTCATTCGTGATATTCTTGATGCAAGAACACTGGCAGCAACATTTGTTCAAGATATTGCTGCCGAACAGGCTACATTGAAGCAAAGCGAATGTGTCAGTGACTGACAATTGAAACAGAATATTATTAAATCCCATACTTCTTGGAAGGCTCAGTGATGCGACTGCAGCACAGAAGGCCTGAACCTGCTATATGCTGCTACAATAAATCGAGACATGATGAATTTGTGCCAAAACTGCACCGAAAGCTTGATTTTTGCTCGCTGCTCGAGAATTACTCGTGATATTGGTACATTGCTGGATCATTATGGTAGGATGGTGCCAGTTCTCGGAAATACAGCCTATTGTTTTGACTAACACACTATTTGATTTTACCTTTGTACCAAACAGGGACAGTACACTTTAGTTCCCTAATACTTCTCATTATTCTAAGTTTGTTGAGGTGGCCATGCTAGCTCTGGTGAGTGCACTTCTCAATAGGCTCTGGTGCACTGTGGAAAAGACACCCATGTTGTAAACAGCAGTTTTGTCAGGTGTTTTCCTGCAATGCGTTTCCGTACTAGGGAAGGCCTTGCCTAATGAGCGGGGTATTCAAAAATTAACAATCCGGGATGTGGTACATGTTGATCTGACAATAAAGCCTTGCAGCAATAACAAGACCAGCTGACGGTAGGTGTGTGTGTAATGTCTTAAATTGCTGCACACAGCATTAGTCCGGTCGCAATTTTTTCAAATTGAATATTTGAGGAAATCCAAGTAGTGTAAACGACAAAATTTTTGCGGGGACCTAATTTCCGCCAATTTCGCGAATCTCCTACAATTCGCAAAAAATAGGTCCCGCGAACAATTCAGGCAATATGTGAACGCTACGGAAGCTACACTGGATGCGCGAAAATTAAAACCCGCGAATAATTTCGAAATTTCAGCTTTGGCCCGATTCGCGAAAATTAAGTCGTTTACAGTAGGCAGATTTTGCGCCACTATGAAATCGTCTACATGCGACAGGCAGTATGTGCAGTCATGACAAAAGCTCTGTTCAAAGTTAATTAAAAATTGCAATGTTATCGCAACTTTAAATAAAAAAAATAAAGGCTGCTGCTGCTGCAGGGCTCTTTTACCAAGAAAGCATGGATCTTGCACAACATGTTTGTGTGTCTGGTGCTTTTAAAGGAGTACTCTGGCATTTTCTTTGTAGTAGCCAATTTCTGTGAAAATTTGCTAAACACACCAAAAAACATCGCTGAAACTGTTATCCAAATATTAGTCCAAAATATATATATATTTTGCAAAGTTGTTAAATTAACAATTTTGTCCCCCATCGTTTTTAAAATCTGTCTACTGGCAACAATAAAAAAAGTGACTTTTCGGACTATAGTTTGTTTCCAGCTGATTACAAGCAGTTTTATGGTGTAAAATGAATGCTTTGGAAGCTCGCTCTAGCGCCTGCGCAGCAGCACGAAACATGCTTGGCATAGTCCATTTATTAGACCACCTGCTCGGCATGCAAGCCTGCCTGCCACTGACAGCACGGCACTGAAAAGCGTGGGTATATTTGAATGTTCGTTTCGGCATCACTTTCATTTGCCAATTTCACAATAACTATTCTGGATTTCGCAATAAATAACATACTGAATAGGAAAAGGCTGGGGCGGGGATTCAGAAAACATTTAGCTGGTTTGGGGTAGCTCAAAAAATTGCCAGGGTACTCCTTTAAGAGTTCACTTGGAGAATTATGCTGTATGTGAGCCAGGCAAGCTACAATAGTTGCACAGAAGTGTAACAGTGACAGAGGAATCTTGTGAAATAACCATGTAGGGGAGAGTGGAGAGGAATGGGATGGTGGGAGGAGTGGCACAGTAAACATTTCTTCGGTGAATAGTCCCAAAAAGTTGAACTGCGAGATTGATGATGCCATGGTAGCAGTACTTTCAACTGTAATGGCATACCTGCTTTGTGTGGTGTACATGATATGGGTCGGTGGTTGCCACTTCAGCACTCAAAGTAAGTAGCACACATTCGTTTTGCTCTATTCTTGAGCCAAAACAGTTTGGCCAACGGCTGTTGTAAATTAACATTGAAAAAATGTGTTAATAGGTGGCTTTTAACCACTGATATTTTAGCTTAACACCACCTGTTGCCACAATTGGCAACCTGCTGTGTGCAAAGCAGTTTGGGAGGAATGGGACAGTGAGATAGGAAGAATGGGACGGTGGTTCAGTCCACCCTTTATAAAGATTGGTGCCCTGACTGGTAGATCAACACTAATGTTAACCTGTAATAATGGTGAATCGTCTAAGTTCATATTGCATTTCAGCCACGCAATATTTGTTTTGTGTAAAATGTTACAGCACTCTTAATCCCCGGTCCAAAACCACAGACAATTGGAGGGGAAAAGGCTGCGATCTGGCTTCACGATGAAGACTCGTCTGCCTATGATATTCACTTGTGCAATTTTTAATGCAATCTTTCATGTACCTCAATCCTCTTTGTGGGGAGGGTGGAATGGAACACAATTTGTTCTTGCAATTTCTTTTTTTTTTCTTTTACTTTTTTTAGAAGAGTTAGGACAAAGTGCTGTTCAGTTGAAGTGAAGGGTCTTTCACACTGCATTTAGGGTTATAGTAGCCGAGATAGTGGTGCTACCGAAACAATAAAAAAGGAGCCTGTCGGCACGAATGGGCGGAGCTAGAGATCACAAGCTTCAAGATTTGGCGACTGAGCGGCCCCGCGGAAGGTTGCGTGTTCATATCACGTCCGGGTCAACAATTATGTTAATACCAGGAATATAGCACCCAACATATTTTATGCGCAATTATGTACAATATTTACAAAAGAAAGGAAACTGGCGAACATCTCTCGGTGCCTCCGGGCTGCTCGGTCGCCGAATCTTGAAGCCCGTGGTCTCTTGTTCTGCCTGCTTGCACCGACAGGCTTCTTTTTTATTGTTTCGCTAGCACCTCTAGCTCGGCTGCTACAGGGTCATGTAACTTGTTCCTATGTGCCCATTAAACTACACAAAAAATTATAGTATGAAAACTGTCCCATTCCTCCTCACTCTCCCTCACACTTGTGCTTCGAAAGCAAAATTTGCTGCTCCGAAAGGTGCTCTAAAATTACACTGACCAATCCATCACAATGCAAGCAAATGCAGAAACTAGTTTAGTGTTGGCAATAAACCTCCACATGTACAGATCACATTATTTCAGAAAATTTACTTCCAGCCTAGACGCACAATGTTACCAATGGACCTTTTTCCGGTAAGCTGCGCATGTGTACACCCCCTCTAGTGGTCTTGCTTCCCGCTGTCGCCATTTTTGCAGGGCAAAGTTTTGGTTGACCAACATATTCAGCAGGGAAAGAGTGCTGGCGAGCTGGTTAAACGACAGAGTAGTTGAAAACCCTGACAAAAGGGTTTTCAACTATGATATTCAGCACCTATCTTTGCACATATTTCGTCGTCTTGGCCATTCCTGTTTGAGTATACGCTAGTATGGGTCGTAAAGGGCAAGGAAGGTCAATACGACAGCACGACGCAAATGTATTTTGATGGGCGGAGGCATGCATGGCAAGACTGCTGAAAGGGTTGATCTCACTCATGTAGCATACCCTTGGCTCAGAGCTAAGCTGAAGTGAAATATACCGCCATATCCCGAGAGATGCCCCACGCTTGAAAGATAACCCGCCCCTATTTTTGGCACCATTTGCTATTTTTTCAGAAATACCGAAAGATAGCCCACTTCTAGCAATTGCAGGGCCCAGGTCGATGGTAACCTTGGCAGAAATGGTGTTACTTAGCCAGGAGATAAGCAAACATTGCTGGCTGGGAAGGACAGTCGTCTTTGGTTCATCACAAATTTCCCAGGTCACAAAATCTAAAACTAGCATTTTTTCAAATTTTCTTTATTGCACATCAAAAGTTAGCCCACTTCTTATTTTCAACCGACGTGCTTTCAATTTTAGGTGGGCCATCCTTACGGTAGATAATTTTCTTGCCTGGGATAACTTGCAGATCAACCTGAAACATAATGTGTCAATTTGATCAAAGGTAGCACCAATTAAGCAACCACAGTTGGACGATAATGTGTACTATTGCAGAAAACAGTCCCCAGGACATGAGAGCACTGACGAAAGTTCATCACTGTGCCATCTACCGGTGTCTCACCTGGTTTTGAGGCCACAGAAAGGTGCATGCACGTCCTACTGTGCTTGGAGGGATGTGTGTTCCGCGATGCGGTGCTTTCCCCGAAATCTGGCATAAGGTACCTTTTTGGCAGCCGCCGTGATGAGTCTGCTACAGATGCTGTCGTTAGACATAGCGCTTGCAGCTTTGCGGTGCATAGCGCCGAGCTGGCGCGCCTGGCTTTATACTTTGAGTTGTTTTAAGCAAGAGCAAAGCCAACGCTACGAGCCAATGAGGCCTTATCAGCAAAAAACAACTAAAGTGACTAGCGAAAAAAAAAAAAACTTGTTTTCGTGCTGGGATTTTCTCCTCCCTACAAGTGCTCCATTTGCATTACATGCGCTCAATAAGTGTCTGAGCATTACATGCCCTAGACACTAAAAAGATAAATACCTTGTTGCACGACGGTGTGATACAATGCCGGACGTCAGTGGGATCATTTCACCCTGGGAAACTCCCCCGCATGCAAGCTTCACCAACCGCCCTATGCTCAGATTGGCCGCAGAGGCTAGGTGTAGCTGAAGCTGCCGGCATGCCAGCAGTACAGACAACGTTATCAACGTCTATACGGACGCAATGGCAAAAAACGACAGAGTCAGCATAGCCTGGATCTGCGACACCGACCCTCGCATACAAAAACAGCACTCATGTGCTCTACCACAGGGCACCGTACTCCATGCAGAACTCCTCGCCCTTTAAGGAGCACTGGAGGACGTACAGCACACAGCCTTCACTAACGGAGACGCGACCCTCCGACACCAATATCGCCTCTTAACAGACTCCTTTGCAGCGGCGCAGGAACTATCCTCCTCCACCACGGAAGACGCCACAGCGAATCAAATTAGAAGAAGACTGCAGATGCTTCAAGAATTTGGAATCAAGGTAAACATGCTCTGGACCCCAGGACATACAGCGCATGACGGGGGTAATGCTGCGGCGCATGCAGCAGCCGTATAGGCACGCGGGACGGACCACACTTACGCCATCCCGCACCCCGACAATCCAACACTCCAGACACCCTATCACCCGGACCCGAACGAAACGCCCTTGAACAGGCATATAGCCTACATGCACTTTATTCGTACCTCCATCAAGACCGCTAGTAAGCAGCGTATCATGGAGGCTATACCACAGACGCCTGTCATCAGAGGACTTTCTAGGCAGCAAGAAGTTTTTATAAACAAAGTCATTGCGAACGTGGCCTACACACCGCACATAGTTAGTAAGTGGCAGCCGCCACTCAGTGGCGGATCCAAAGGGGGGGGGGGGGGGGGGTGACAAGGGCAGCCCCCCCCCCCCCCCCAAACGAAGTCGACCACCCCCCCTCCCCCTTCTCGGAGGGTAATTTGACATGGGTGGACCCGCCGGTGCACAAGAAAGAATGGGAGAATAGTATCCTTACAAATTTTCTGCCCACCCCCCCCCCACCCCCCCAAAACGGAGTTCTGGATCTGCCCCTGCCACCACCTGTATCAGCCGCACCACCAAGATGGAGCCACTGTCTCCAACAGTGTCGCGCAGATCTGTGGCATCTCATAAAGTACTGTCCTGCCTTCGCATGGGGTCGAGACCGCATCGACGACCTGGAAGTGACCTCTCTTGTAGCCCTTACTGCTATTATACAAACCGATGATGACGCCCAAAAGGCTGTCGCGGATCATGGAAAAATTGGTGGCTTCTACCGAGCGGTGTGGCGCTAGTAGACTGCCCTAGTACCTTGCCCGACATGTTGAAATGACCAAACCCCCTGCACTACCCTTCCTCCCCACCCCCCTTTTTTCCCCACTGCGGCCTCGAGCCATCCTTGTCATTAAAGGACTCCAATCAATCGTTGCCTAAAGAGCATGTTCTAGCTTCGATCCGCAATTCCAGTTTTGCGAATTCACCAAGCCTAGTGGATTCAAAATAGTTTTCTTCTGCACTTGAATGCTTTAGGGAAGGTGAGTGAAATGAGAGTTCGATTTAGAGTTAATTTTTTGTAGGGATCGTTCACTTGACCAAGTGTTAGCTACAAAATAATGCCTTCATCACAAAAGCATAACACTTCAAATGAAACTATTTTGCGGCGATTTCCTAATATTATAGAGAGCAACCAAAGAAAGTAGCCCTGGTGGGCTATGTTGCACGTTTTGGACTCCCAGGAGACTAGGGAGAAGGAAGTGACGTGAACAACGCTCTTTGGATGTTGATTGGTGGAGTCGCTGATGAGCGATGCGTGGTGTTGCTGAGATACGTTCATTCACACCTACGTCACTTCCTTCTCCCTAGTCTCCTGGGAGTCCAAAACGTGCAACATAGCCCCCCAGGTTCGACAGATTCGAGCGGTCACAAATACACGGCACGAGAACGACGCAGCAACCGGCAACATCACAGGGACTTCATAACAGCAGAACAAAAAATATTAAATTATACCCATTCGTTCGGTACAAATATAATTTTATTATGTATAAAGCAACACAAGAGTTTCAACTCACCAACGCAGGTTCGATGTAACGTTCAGCATGCTCGGGCCGCTGAATAAAGGCAAAAACGTTTCGTCTGATATAGTAATTTATGGCATTCATGCCATTCCTGATGCTCTTATCGATCTTTAGACGAACAAATTCGAATGTCACCACTGATAATGTTTACAGAAAAGCCAAACAAATAACATAAAGGCGAGCAACAGAAGGATACCTCACACCGCTTGAACAGGACTTTAGAGCGCCATGACACAACAGAGCCGCAGAAATTGAAACAATTGAAACGTTTGAATGTAAACATAACAAATTTGTTTTGTATTTTCAAAGTTAATATAATGCTTTAATTAACAAGATTATTTTTATATTTTTTATATTTTATAAACACGCAGTTAGAAACAAAAATTGGGAATCATTCTGTGCGGTGGTATTCTCTATCCCGTGAAATAACATGGCGGTAGTAGCGGTAGTAGCGGTAGGATGAATTTTAATAGCGGTTCGCTGTCTTTTTTTTTTTTTTTTTTTTTAGGATGTACTGCGTGTACGCTCACTGTCGAAATACAGTGGGGGCGATTATCGGACGTAAGGAAATGGAGGGGAAGAAACAAGGGCACAAACAACGGGCCGGCATAACGAAAACATGCAGACTTTGTGTGTGTTGTCTGTGTTGCAGTTTTTTTTTTCCTCTTTTTTTTGTTGTTTTTAAAGTCTATTTTAATGAAAAGTTGAGGGCGGTCCTTTCTTTCGCTGAAACGTCGTTCGACCAACTGAGTGGAACCTCAGGTTCCACTCATTTGACTAGACACAGAAAGCAAGAGGTTGATACGACTATTTGTTATTATAAAAGAAAAACATACAGCACAATAAAAATGCAGACAGAGAGAGGTACATTTAGAACGAGCGCTGTGTTTACATGGTCGGACAGGACGGTGTGTGTAATGTCATTCATGTGATGCATCACAAAATGTGCATAGGATCCTGGAACAGATACTACACACATACTACTGAAAGCCACAGCCGTACCCCTTTAACCAGACCTCTTGAGGAACAAGGTGTCTCAAACTGTCTTAATCTAATACACCACATCACACCATATGGGACACACAGCGGTGTTTGGAATCAATGTATGTGATGGAAACGTTGGGCTGTCTTGATGTTCTCTCGGGGGTTCTTCTTCTCTGACTGTTATAAATTACTTTCCTAACCATCGTCTTTTTTCTGCTCTCATAGCTGTCATGGATTGTTCGTGTCGTGCCATATTACTGACATCTCACTATAGAAACATGCACAACATCCCATTTGCTTTGCTTTTATCCAGGTCATTTTAAAGCATACTCAGGGTTAGGTGTGGTTTACCAGCAGGTGGCTGTGAAACATGTATAACAAACCAGAAAGCTAGCTATAATGGAAAGAACAGAATAAGGATGAGGGGAATGAAGATGCGAAGCAGAGGAAGAAAAGAATGAAGGGATCAGGAATGAAGACGTTATGCAGAAGCAGTAGGAGACAAAAACAAGTGAAGATGCTCTCTATATATTTGCCAACGCGTTGAGGGACAGAAAGAAGATCAAGGAAATTCATCTATTATCACATCCTCGCCTGCCGTAATTCCCCTACCCACCTCCTAGGGGAGTGTGCACCCTTAACACGAAAAAAGAAAAACGTAATATTTATTTTGCGCGAAATCGTCAACTTCTCCAGCGCGCTGGCTCAAAAGTGACCTCAGAGCACGAGCTGTTTCGTAGCCCCTCCTCTGCGCTGCTTAGCTCCTTGTGCTCCCAGGCACGTATCCAGGGGGGGGGCATGGGGCCCGGGCGCCCCCGAAATCTTACATTTTTCTGGGGCCTCCTCTCCCCCCTCCCCCTCATACAGCATTTTGTCATGGGCGGGCCCCCCCCCCCCGAAACAAAATCCTGGCTGCGTGCCTGCCTCCTCCCAGAGCCGTATATTAGGAGAGTTTAGACAATAGGCGAAGCAAAGGCCGCCGCCAGCGCCGAAAATTCCCCCCACGCTTAGAGCGTAAACTAAATTTGTGACAAAGCGTCGACCAATCAGGAGACCTCTACTCCATCTCACAAATGTCGACAGTGAAGACAAAGGCACAGGCGCGTGAGCCTAGCTCAGCGAAACGCTATTGTTTGTACGAGACCTCGTGCATAGGAGGCACTTTCCAAAGCCACGCGCTCGTGCCCATGCCTTTGTCTGCACTGCTAGAACAGCGTCCTGAGACTGGCTGAAAGAAAGCAGTGCAAAGGGTGGGGTGCGCGAGCGTCTTGAGACGCGGAGTTCCGCTCGGCACGGCTCAAATTATACTTCGTTTCACTTTACCTGCGAGCGAAGCCAAAGCTAGAAGCGCGAGACCAGCGCTTTTTGCATTTCTCCCCAGCTCGCGCGCTCGAGCAAAGCCTGAACGCACGGAGCTTCCGTGCTCGCGCTTCCAGTTTTGCCTTCGCTCGCACAGATTTAGAGCACGCGACCACCGCTAGGTGCTGTTTCGCGGCCTGTGGTTGGCCCGAGTAAAGCCCCTTTATGTTTCAAAAGTAGCGCAAGGTGCGTCGATGCACGAGGCACGTGCAACGTGCAGCCCTTGGGAAGATCATGGCAGCACAGCGCAGCACTGAGCTAGATTTCAGACGCCATGATCTTCCCAGAAGTGGCGCGCGGCATGTGTCTCGAGCATTTCCACAACAATAAATGGCGCCACTTTTCCCAGGATAGAGGGGCTTTAGGCCCGAGATGCTCGCCTATTCAAACCAATGTATGGCCAAACTCTCTCAATAAACGATTGCAAACAGGGCATCTGGCGGCCGCCATGCTCTTCCTCGTGTGAGCAAGCACGTGGAATTCCAGGCCTGCCAAGGCTATCTTCACGTGCATGCTGCACGTGCTTGCACGGATGGGGCACCAGCCGGGACGCCATGCTTGCAAACGTCTATAAGGAGTATTCACTGGACGCCATATTTGTGGGTGCTGTTTAGAGCGCATGCTCAGAACGAGCTCACATCAATAGGCTGCTAAGGCCGGCACTTTTGATGGTGCGGAATGCACGCGGCGAAAGAACTGTGGAAGCTCGCCATCAGCACGCGCTCAGCATTCGCGCACACAGCTATGGCCGCCAGTGAATACTCCCTATTGACGTGAAGGAGAACAGTGGAGAGGTTTTCCCGTTCTCGTGTACCGCGTTAACACAAATATATATATTGGCTTTCGGCTGGTTTCTAAAACTTTGATTCATTGGATTAAGTACGGTTCATTCATCTGCATATGTTCGTTTATTTCCTCTTCGAAACCACGTACGATGCTGGGAAGTGCCCGTGATATATATATATATATATATATATATATATATATATATAAAGCTTCCCCATGCGTGCACTACACTTTGTTCACTTAGGCTGAGACTAGAAGTGCTAGAAGCTCCGCCTTCAGCGTGAGCTTTCTGCCCTTGCGAACACAAGTGTGAACGCGCAGGCACGCGCAACATTTGCACTGCGGAGCAAGCGAGCTCGCCACCCAAACCCGTTTTCTTACGTTACTTTATGTTACGAAAAGTCACTGGGAAATCTGTGCTTCGCCAATTCAAGGAGATAGCCTGGCAGGCGACATTCGAGACACGAATGTTTCGTTGACGACGAGCTAGGACGGTGAGTTGCCGTGGCAACCAAGGACACAAGGCTCGTCGTAACGTAACGTAAGGAGTTATTTGAGCTCGGTTCAACTTTTCACATAGCACCGTTTTCTTACGTTACGTCTAAGTCACCGAAACATTCGTGTCTCGAATGTCGCGTGCCAAGCTATCTCCTTGAATGGATGGCCACGCTTAATACGAAGCGAACAAAAAAGTTTCCCTAGCGCCATGCCCCAGACCTTAATAAGAAATACCTAAAAATTTTGTTTCCAACTATTGGTTCATGTGATACCAGAGTTAGTATTCCATATAGTCGTTATCTTTGATATATCGGACTCGGAAGACGGTACTACTAGAATTTATTAATATTGATCGCCCCTTTTTTATAGCGTGAGATAACCTGGTATGGTATGGGTTCGCATGCATCGCAAAAAGAAAGCTTTTACTTTAGCTGACGATTTTTCGAAATAGTGCAAACGTTTTTGTACTGGCATATTTTCTTCTTCAGTCAAATATACGTTATTGGCATTAAATAGCGTTGCGTGTATGTTTATACAGCCTAGAACTTGGTCTGCCTCAACGGGCGACTTCTCTCTCAGCTGTAGATGAGCCATGTAGTGCCACGAAAGTGCAGTGCAGCCGCTAGCCTGGGGTCTTTAACGTACACCACGCAGTAGCGACACACGACCGCACGCCGGTACGACGCCCATCCAGGTGGAAACGGGCAGGGGTGGGGATCGAACCCAGGATCTCTGGGTTCTGCAGCGTTATTGAAGTTCATTGCGGTATCACAGCATTGACACCGTGATTGATATCTTCTGACGTTGCTTTTCGCTTGACTTTATGCTTTTTTTTTTAGTACATTACAGATTATTATTAAATGTTTAATCTGTCATGTTGAATGAAGAGTCCAAGAAACTCTGTCGGGCATCACGCACGCATATCTACCCCCCTCCCCCCAATCAAAAGCTGTCTGCGTAAGAGGGGAGCGTGTTTTCGTACGTCACTTCGGTGCAAATAAGGCCTGTTCAGACATGCAGCGGGGCGCTACAAGCACAGCGCTGACCTAGCGCTAAGCCCGTGCTGACGGGAGCGTTCACCAGCTTTGTATCGCACCGTCAAAACTGTTGCTCATGGCAGACGATAAGTAGCCGACAACACGTGAGCAGCGCTGCATCAGAGCTTCGCTGCATGTGAGAACCGCACTTTAGTCACACGTGCTAAACAAAAAGCAAAAAAACAGGGACAAGGAGGTAGACAATACGAAGTGCACTTTCAAATGAAGGTTTATTAAACCAACACACACTATTAATTGGATCAAGACACTTCTTCGAACACGGTTTCATCGCAGCCGTTTGATGGAACACCGTTTCATTGAACACCGCCTCGTTGAGCAGTAGAAACTTTTTATCTATGAAACAGTGTTTTTTTAACTCCGGATGGATACCAGTGTTAAATTATCATTATAATTTATAAACTTTCTTTCCCTACGGAGTGGGTGACTAATAATAAGAAACATGATTTTCTCGCCATTTCTTCCATTTGTAGCTTTACATTTATATATACAGTAGACTCCCGTTAAGGCGAACTCGCTTAAGCGGAATTCTCGGATATGCCGAACAAAGTAAGAACATTTGGTTGGTTTCCCATAAACGCAATGCAAAAAAAAAAAAAAAAAAAAAGTTTAACACGATTCGTTTTGCGCGCGCATTTTGGTTAACTCGAACTTCCATAGGTCCCCTTCGTGATGACACTGCATCGACGGCGACTCCGCGCATTGCGCCGGCCGAGGTGTATGTCAGATGTACCGTAAAAACCCACATATGATACGAGTTATTTTTTCAAATTTTCAGCTTCGATGAGGCGCGATCTAACGCTGCTTGACGAAGTTTCGGTTTCGGAGCAATATGGCGCTCAAAACAGCTATCATCATCATTAAAATCACAATGTCCGAGGCGCCACCATTCGTACACAGTCAAGCCCACAGTCAAGCCAGTCAAGCCATGTCAAGCCTGGTCAAGCTCATGACTCGTCAATGGCGTCGGCGCGAAAACAATCATCGGTCGCCTACAAATTAAATCGGTAACAGTGCTGCCGGACGACAATTCGCAGTAAATGAGGGCAGCATCCGCGAATGGAGACGACAAAAGCAAGCTCTGTTTGCGTGCAACAGAACGAGAAGAAGCTTTAGGAGACCAAAGAATGGCTTGTTCGCCGACGTCGAGGCAAGTCTCAGCGACTTAGTTAAAGAGCTACGTGAACGGCACCTCGCCGTAACTTTGTAAAAGAGCAGCGTGGACGGCACCTCGCCGTAAACATCGAGCTGCTGCATGAGAACCATGAGAACTTCGGCGAGCCGACATTCGGTTGCTCGGTTTATGCGCCGCGCCGGGTTTTCACTGCGTTGGCGCACGCTCGTCGCTCGCTCTTTCAAAAAATGCGGGATTTCAAATGCGCTCGACGGCACTGAAGACTACGGCCTTTGGGAGGAGGCGTCGGGCAAGGAGTCTGATGTACGTGATGACAGTGATTAAGGTTCAATTATGAAGTGTGGCCCATGTTTTCTCAGGAACATGGGCCGCATGTCGTCTTTCATTGCTAGACACCAATTTGGACATGGGAGAAGGCAGTCAAAAATCACCGAATGGACCGGTTCCCCCACCAGTTGTGTGTGAAACATTTTTTTTTCTTCTTTTAGCATGGTAAGCCAAATAAAAGTCCCTTTTTAAGTATCTCTTAATTTTAGGCCTTTTCATTCTGTGTTTATTGGTCAACAGCAATTTAGACATGCCCAGCATAATTAAGGCACTTCTGTTCAGGCGAACATCTGATAAGTCGTACAAATTTTCAGGGTCCCTTCGTGTTCGTCTTAAAGGGAGTCTACTGTATATATTATTTAAAATTCGTTAATTAACTTTTTATTAGTTAAAATATACATACGGTTCCGATTAGAAACTTACTGAGCGTCATCGAAAATCACCAAATCGACTCTTTTTAGAACGACTCGAAGCTCGTGGGAAACTCGGGGGCACGCCAAAGTTGCCACTCGTGAAGCAGGCGCAAAGGTAGCAGTGTCGGAACGCGATAATGATCTAAACCATCCGCGTTCCACCGCTGCTAGCTTTGCTCCTGCTTCACGAGTGGTAACTTTGGCATGCCCCCGAGTTTCCCACGAGTTTCGAGTCGTTTTAAAAAGAGTTGATTTAGTGATTTCCGATGACGCTCGGTAAGTTTCTAATCGGAGCCATATGTCTATTTTCACTAATAAAAAAGTTAATTAACGAATTTTAAATAATTAGCCAACTTATCGCAAAGATTACCCACCCACATAATGTCCCCCTGGCCGTATAACTCACCTGCACAAACCGTATTAGTGCATCGTTTACAGACTTTTTGTAGTCCTTGTTAGTATATAAGTATGCTAACAGGGATAGACTTGCTAACAGTCCCTGTTAGCATATAAGTATGCTAACAGAGATAGACTTGCTAACAGTCCCTGTTAGCATATCAGTATACCATAAACAACGAAGTTATCGAACCCGCTTCCATGTACAACTATCTTGGCATCAGATTAACTACTAACCTTTCTTGGAGAACCCACATTGAAACCATTTCTGCAGAAGCATCGAAGACTCTTGGATTCATCAGACAAAACTTACGAGAGGCCCCTCCACACGTTCAACAAATGGCTTATGAAACATACATTAGACCTAAACTAGAGTATGCAGCATCGATTTGGAACCCCCATCAATCATACCTTGTCGACACCTTAGAAGCAGTGCATAACCGGGCGACTCATTTCATCATATGATCATTTCACCAGTATTTCTACAATAAAAAATAAACTCGGTCTAACCCCTTTGCACGCCGAAGGAAACTCTCCCGACTCTGCCTCCTTCACAAAATTTATTATCACTGCTCAGACATCAAAAACTCATTGCTGTCCCCCCCCCCTATCATCTCGCCTCAATAACTCCTGTGCTATCAAACGAATTTTCGGTAAGAGCAATGCTTTAAATGAAACCTTTCTTCCTCTCGCCATTTCCGAATGGAACCAGTTGCCATCATCTATATTTACCAGTAACGACTCTACTGCATTCCTAAGTGCCCTGCAAATCCATCTTATGTGAGTGTGCTATTTTGCTGTTTTATATTTTGTATAACTTTTACTACACTTGTTTTTTCTTTCTTTGTAGTATTCTCCATTAGTGCATTTTTCTGTTTCATGTTAATAAAGTGCCCCCCCCCCCCTCTTATGTAATGCCCTAACTGGGGCTTTAATGTGAAATAAATGAAATGAAAAAAAATAAAAACTCTGTTTTTAATAAAAAATATTACCCGGCATATGTGGGGAGGGGGTAAGGGGGGAATTAAGGCCGCCCCCCCCCCCCCCCCCCGGGAAATTGAGAACTTTGCTTGAGCTGTCAATAAACTAGCCCGGATGGGTGCCCAAGTCGCATCCGCGAGCTCGCCGGAGCCTGCTAAAGCAGGTGCCCAGCTACGGACGCATGCATGCTCGTGGGTGATTTCAAGGGCCGGAGGTCATGACAGTGCGGTGCGAGCTACGCTTTCGCGAGACCAATCGACCACTTCCTTTTCATCGCCTGACCCCTCTCTGCAGGTGGGTATACGTGGCGGGAGAGTGATCACGTGGAGAAAGAAAGACGTACAACTGGTCAAAGTGAGCATGTAACTCGCACTGTCAGCTTATGAGTGAACGGAGTTGCAAGAGAGACTGAAAAGTATGTGAGCTATGCCAGCAAAGACATCCGACTCCTGGTGAAAAGCAACCGGTTCTGTTTATTCTCTTTTTAAAGAGACGGTCGTCCTTTGTGGGGCCATCTACCGAAGGGAAGCTTGTTCCCGGAACGAGTCGCTGTCGCTTCCTCCTCGCCGTCTCCTCCCGCGACCCTTCACGACGATCTTGCAAGGTCGCCAGGAAGGGCAAGGCAAGGTCGCTGGCATCCCACGTAGCACGAGAACGTTCTGAGAACATTCCGGGAATGTTCAAAAGAACATAGGCAACATTCTTGGAATGTTGCAAATTTACGTAAGAACATTCTATCAACGTTGTCAGAATGTGGCACAGGCACTTATCGCTACATTCGGGGAATGTTTTCAAAGGTATATTCTTATAACGTTAGAACGACATAGAACATTCAATCAACATTAAAATATCCTAACAAGGTTCTAAGAATGTTCTCAGAACATCCAAAGAACTTCTGCGACTTTCTTCAAATGTTGCAAATTTATGCAGGGACATCCGTTGAATCACCGCGGAACATGGTATGGCCCGGGTACATCCCTACATTCAGGGAACATTTTCTGAGGCCAAAAGACTTACTCGAGACCCGATTAAAACGCATCATGACAACCCAGGCCACCAGCACACAAACTAAGGGCAGGCCACGCGCATCCCGCTTTTCGTGCATTCCATACGTGCACAACGTTTCCCACAGAATTAAGTCGTTAGCGCTCCGACATGACACGCAGGTGTTCTTTTCTTGTCGCCTCAGGCTCTCCTCGCTCTGCAGGAAGGTTAACAACCCAACTGCCCCTAAGCCGTGCCCCAAAAAAAAACACGCTACCAAGTTCGTTCCTTGTAGACAGGCCAGCGTCTACTCGATCCCGCTCAAGTGCGGCTCGCAGTACATCGGTCAGACAGGCCGTTGTCTAAACGACCGCCTGAGGGAACACGCCAACGAGGTAAAACAGGCGGCTTCCAACCCATCCCTCCATTCCCTGCATCCAATAGCCCAGCACGTCAGCTCCTGCCCGTCCTGCGAACCAGAATTTTCAGCCACCACGACTGTTGGAAGGCATCGGTCAAGATACGGCCGCGAGATTATCGAGGCCTTCGCCATGCGCCATTCGCCGCAAAACATCGGGTCCCCATCGCTTTGTCTCTCCGACGCCGACGTTTCCTTTCTGCGCCCGGAAATGCGACAAACATAGGCTACGTTTACATGGATGCGACAGCAGCGCATCGGATCCAGTTAGTGAATCGGATCCACTTCAACCACTGCGTTTACATGAATTCGGATCGACCAGTAGCCGCACCTCGTGTCGAAGGATCGCAACGCAAACCTCGTGACCTTCAGATTGTTTCCGAGGTGTCCGGTTTGCCTGGCGGCATGCAACGCAAAGCTCCCGTAATCCCTCGCTCGAGCACTCGATCCGATCCGCTAGCGTATACATGGAGAGTCTCGATTCGGATTGACCATCTCAAACCACCCCGTCCCAGCGGATCGGATCGGATCGGATCCAATCCGATCCGAGTTGTTTACATGGACCGATTCGATTCGTTAACTGGATCCGATGCGCTGCAGTCGCATCCATGTAAACGTAGCCATAGACGCCTTTGAAGTAGGATCGCCCGCCCTTTAATCCCTTCTCAAGGTTACTTCCCTTATTATGCCTCCCCCCCCCCCTCCCTCTCTGACTTCGGCGTGCGCTGCCGGTAAAAAACGTGTTTCTCTTTCTCTTTCCCTCCACCTCCACCCCCCTCTCCACCCCCACCCTCCCTTCCTTCCCTATCCTCCTCAACCCCTCCAACTCCGCGCGGTGACTGCGGCGTTTGGTGACGGATGTCAAAATAAATGTATGCTGCCAGTTGGAGAAACGTGTTGTCCTGTTTTCGTCCTTTATGTTATTCTCCTCAAACACCGTAACTTAACCAGCACGCTCCATTTCCACGAGTGTTCATTACAAAGATTCTACAATTACGGTTTGCTTAGGAAACAGCACCAATGAGGTGTACTACATATATGGATGTAGTTAAGCTCCTCACAGGGTGATGGATATTTTTTAATGGAAAGATATTTTTAGAAGGCGCAGGCACAAGATTGCCGCTTTCCCAGCGCACCTGCCTGAGCATGCACTAACGACATTTTACTCCTACCTGTCACTTGTCAACTTCTTTCATTCAAAATGTGCCGCATACATACACGATTACTCACTCCAAGCTTAAGAACAGATCATCCCACATTCAACTGCAGGTTATACCTTTTTCAAAGTATTGAGCCCCACATGCTAAAAATCGGGTCTATTCAAAACTGCACCTCTACATACACAGTGAGTGCCAAGTTCATTATCAAGTTTTGAAAACCATTGCTTTTCTCCTACACCTTATATCGCATTCCTCTGTAGAATCATATAAGACAAAACTGATCCCTTATGCTCAGTTTCCAAAAACTCCACTTAATTTCCATATTTTTGGCACAAAGTGGCATATAGTGGATGGTGTTTCGAACCACAGGTTGTGCGAGAGCTCCGTAAAGTTGGCTTCACCTGCGAAAATTCTAGGAATGTTCGCAAGCAAATGTTCAAAGAATGTTGCGCATATGAATGTTCGAAGGCAAATGTTCTGAGAACATTGGGCATACGAATGTTCACCAACGAACGTTCCTAGAATGTTGAGCAGCTTTCCTTGCAGGGAATGTTCGCATATGAACGTTCCTAGAACGTTTTGAATGGTGTTTTAACGTTCCTTCAACATTCAGAACACCCAGGGAATGTTCGCACGACATTGGGTGCTACGTGGGATGTTGCTGCTGCTCTGAGCGTGCTGGCCGCTTCTTCGTACACACTTCCTTTATCTCTTTTTACGTCAAAACGCACCGCCAAAAGAGAACACCCTCTGAAAAATATTTCTGGCTACGCCACCACCTTGATTTGGGATCGAGATTTGTACATCCTGGAGGTTTAACGACATATAGAAGAGTTATTTATTTAACCAGTGCAGTACAACGTGGGGACCTTGTGCAGTACGTTGACATAAAATGCAGAGCATTTCAAGGATTGACCCAAAATCTGTGTCGACGAGAGCACTGTTGGATTTAAGGAATGAGTATCCTTCAAGTGCTATAACCCCCAGAAGCTCACGAGGTGGGGCCTTTGGATCTATGTGCTAGCTGACTGTGTAACTGGTTAAGTGTCAGCTTTTGAACCGTATTATGGCAGCACCACCACAGGTAGCCTCTGCCACCCAGATATGCCCTTAACATGCCGCATTGTCCTTCACCCCCTGAACAAAGTCAAGCACACCCCAGCAGGAAGTGGCCTACCTCTACCCGGATCAATTCCACATGTCTCCACAGCTTGCAGAAAAGTTGTTTTCCAAGGATGTAACATAGACTGGGACTGTCATGACAAACCGGAAAAACATGCCACAACAATTACCCAAGAAAAAAAAATACAGAAAAGTAATGCGGCTGCCTAGCGACAGGGCAGTACTTTCATGGCACTGGGCTGGCAAGGCAAGCATCAAGTCAAAGTACTGAAGTATGTCCACAATCCCACCATGAAACAAGTGACACGACAAGCAAAAGGCCAAACTCTAACGCTGGACAAGCCTGTAGTCATCTGGGACTACACCAAGAACATGGGGGCTGTTGGCAGGGCTGATCACTACATTGCCAGCTATGGCTTCACCAGAAAGTCCATCAAATGGTGGAGGAAGTTTTTTTTTAGATTATGGATGTATGCATTGTCAACAGCTATCTCTTGATTAAGATGCAGCAGGCTTCCTGTAAACAAAAGACACAGCGCCACCTCCACTAATGTAAAAACCTGATCGAGCAGCTTGTAGGAGGCGGTATGACTGAAGAAGAGAAATCCAGCATACTAGTCAGACACTGAAGAATGACTGGACTGGAAGCCACAATTTATTTACAAGAACGAAGGACTTGCAGGAGGGACTGCATGGTATGCAGCGACCGAAAGACCAAAGGTGGTTGAAAAAAGACTTCCCTCTACTGCAAGTCATGCAGCAAGAACCCTGTTTTTCACCCTGGAGAATGTTTTGAAATATACCACACCCTGAAGGTTGTAAGGGCACGCGAAAAAGACGATCTCCAGAAATGAATGCCTCACGTTTTGTGCAGAACAGTGCATTTTTTCTGTCGGTTAGTCACACCCACAGAGGCTTTCTAAGCGGTAGGGCCGCCGTACAGGTAGTTATGGCTGACTACAAGGGTTAATCATGATGCAGGCTGATTTTATTGAACCTGAAAGGTTGCTTCACTGTAATGTTCTTGTGCAGTGCAGGCAAGAGCCTGTTTAAAATGATATATATCTGGTTTCATTATGTTGGCTTCCATTCAGTTTAATTTGTAGAATAAAACATAATGCTGTGTTTCTTTTCTAGTCTTATTACCAGGGTCATAGTATTCCAGCAGCAGATACTGTGACCTCTGATATCTGCTTTGAGAATTCTAATCACATATAAACAAAGTGGTAGGGAAAAAAATTGACCTAATTTATTTTGGAGTGGCGTTGCTTTGGTCAATGTAAACATTCTGATCCCGGTATTACAACATTAAAAATATGGAGCTCTATAAACCTAAAGCAATTTTAGATGTAACAGTGGAGACAGGCGAAAAAATACATGAAAGCCAGAAAACAGCTGAACAGAATGTGCAAAGGGTTTCGAGCTACAAAGTGATAAATAATGGTCGTGCGTTACTTATTACTCTTATGACGGACAATATAACAACGACATGCACTTGGGCTCACTTTTTAAATTTTCCTAGCATTTGAATAATAAAAGTTAAAAATGGGGTTCTAGGCAGAAATTTGACAACTTGTGAAGCACTCAAGCTCACTGCATATTGTCTATACAAAGCAGCTCAGCCTAATACCATACTGTTTTACAAATAAACTATACCTTTAGCAGCACACAATATGTACAAAATGCCTGAAAGACCAACATATAACCTTAGTTTTCTCGTATCAAGGTAAATCCTTCCGTGTTCTGCTCTCCCAAACTGCGGGCAGAGGTTTTCAGGGAGGATGAAGCTAGGAGGCGAGGCAAGTTTCCAGGCACTCTTCACTCGGAGAAAAAAGCAAGAACCTCTTATAAGAAGAAGGAGAAAGCAAGCAAAATTGAGAAGCACAAAGAATATGTTGGCCTTCCACAAAATTTGCACAGACAGATTACAGAGGAGAACATAGGTAAATATTTGGGTGTGTGGAAAGCTAAAGGGGTCAGCATGTATTTGAATTTTATAGATTCCGTACTTTGTTTCACTTTACGATAGACCGGAAAGGGAGCTACGAGCCACCGGAGCCAATTCGTAGTTCGGAGGCTGTCAAGTGTCTTTCCGGTTGGGTGGAGCGACGCGAAGACAGCGAAGTCACGAGACAAACAACAAGCTATGGATTGGCTTGTGTAGAGCTTGCAGCGTCCATCCCGGTACATCGTAAGGTGACGGAGTAGAGTGTTGTGCGAATATTCAAAATTTCGAATAGTAGTTTTGAATAATGCATCATTCGATATTCGCTCCGAGATGAACTGCCGTATTCGTATTTTTCGAAGTTATGATCACGGCGGGTTATAGTCCCGTTAAGTGCGCTTCTTGTCGAGCGTCGGAGCACTGCGGAGAAGCAACACACATAAAAGCGACCTCCGTGGGTTTTTCTTCTCTGCAGTGCACCGGTGCTCGGTAAGAAGCGCACTCAACGGGGTAACCCGCTGTTTATATGTACGTGAAGTAAAGTATTCAAAATAAGTGTGGCTGTTATGCAAGATTATACGATAGGTAGATATGCCCTGACAGCCTGCATTAACTATTCGCGATACATATCTTTTTCATTAATTCGAGGTTGAAGAAAGAATATTCGCATATAGCGAGGTTTATAAATCCACTCAATTTCAATCAAGTATAGCTGCATTTCTATAGGTTTTCATTTTATGTCAAATACATAATTTATTTGTCATCTCAAGGCATTGAACTTTGCAAGGTCACAGTCTATAAATATAGTTAGATTAAAATTAGCTTATAAATGGACAAGGGGAAGCTTGGGAACAACCTTCACGAGCTTAGTTGAATTTTCGTTTAAGCATGGTGCAACAGCTTAGGCTTTGAGAAACCATTCAATATTTGATTCCAAAGCATTTGGCCAAAACCACTATTCGCTTCAAACTCAAAATCTGCTATTGGCACATGACTAATAGATTCCCTACACCCACCCATTTAATGAATGCATAAAAATAGTACTGTCAGCCATTACCCCTAGAGGCATTCTCCATGCTTCAACCTTTAAGACCAACTTCATTCCAGTGCTTCATTGCACTGCAGTCAACTGCACTGGTAGTGCAATGGTGATCCACTACTCTGATTCCATAGCAAAAAAGTTGAATGGCTAAACATTTGCGAAAATTTGCCATTCCAAGACACTTCTTTTTTAGACTTTGCATGAAAAATAAAGTTAAGCTTATCACGAAATTAAAGGCACCACCTAGAAATTTATGCCCATTCCAGATGTAGATACAGGTTCTATATAATTTAAAGAATTAATTCACCGATAGCCCACGACACGGCAAAACAATTTACACAAACTGTTTTTTTGAGTGAGAACTTTGATTCATTTCTGCCTGCCTTTTTAGCAAGTTTATTTTTGGCAAGCAGTAGCCAGGGGCAGCAGCAAAATGAGGATAAAAGTGGCAGGCAGCTCCCCAGAATTCGCTGAAGTCACTCCAGCAAACTATTTCTTGTTGAAGACCACGAGGAAAACTTGTTGGGCAGGTGAAAGTTGCCTGTTTCGATAAACAAGGTGTTTCTGCTTTAACACACAATGTTGGGCTTGCTTCAACATAGGCTGTTTGAGGCGGTCTGTGGAAGCTACTTCTGGTCCATTAACTTTGGTTGTAAAATGTTTTTTATTCCTCATAAAGACAAGATGTGGTTCAGTGTATGGGGCGGAGGGTGTCGTACTGCATCTGTGTTGAGGAAAACATGCACTGTTTCATATATATCTTTTGCAGTGAATGATTTGGTGGTTGCTCTGGTGAGGGTCGGTACTGGCATGATGCCTCTAAAGATCTCCTCTCGTCTTTCAACGTAGGTCCCAGTCTTGGTGAGTGTTGCTGCAGGGTGCCAGGGAGCTGCCAACTCAACTGGCAAATGAAGCGAAGTGCCATAGACAAGTTGAGCTGGGGAACAGGCACAGTCTTCTTCGACAGTCGCTTACAGAACAAGAAAGATGGCAGGGGGAAAGCCAATGAATGATTTGGATCTTGATTGGTCATAATTGAAGTCTTTAGCTGGCAGTGAAAATTTTCAACAAGACCATAGGTTTGCGGATGATAGGCAGTCGCATGTGTCTGGTTCCCAGCAGCACGGAGAGGCGTCAGAAGAAAACCGCCTCAAACTGTTGCTCCCTCTGTGGCACCTTCGATGGGCGTGCCGAATCGTGTGAAACAGGTGTTAATAAAAGCTGACGTAATGGTCTTGGCTGCGATGGCTTGTATAGGTGTCGCTTCCAGCCAGCAGGTAAGCCAATCCACAATAGTCAGGAAGTATCGATAGCCTTTACAGGGTAATAGACGTCCAACAAGGCCGCTATGAACATTTTTAAAACAGCTGGCATGAGGCAGAAGTTTCTCAAGTAGTTATCGTTTGCCAGTGCATTTTCACTTACTATCACTGTAAACACGCTCCTGCCCACTGTCGAACATCGACGTTCACGGCCAGCGAGACGTAGCACTCTGCAACTAGGTAGTTCTTGAGATGCTCAGATACCGGTATGAGGGAGAGAATAATGAAAGTAAAAAGCTTGTTGGTGGAGTCTTGCAGGGAAGAAGTCGTTGCCTGCTGGTGGAAATGTCACAAACAATGTAGTGCCTGAGGAGGTTTGAAAAAACTTTTGCGAGCTGTAGAGATGTCTAGGAGCCAAGTAGATTTTAGAGCTCGTCAAAATGTTGTTGCAGTCTGGTGAAAGTTTCCCACGACGAATAAAGGATGTTGACTGAAGCAGGGATGGGCAGTATCGCGATACAAATGTATCACAATAGTATTTTAGAAATACTTTGTTTTTATATTACAGTATCACAATATAATTTGTCAATAAGTACCTGTATTTCAGTATCGGAATACATTCTCGGCGTATTCCTTGTATCGCAATACAACACCGAACCAATGCATCTTGTTACAATGCTAGAGAAATCAGTGACCCCCAAGCAAAAGCTCAAGAGATTGATTCATTTTTTATTTTTTTTTGCGCATCAGAGGGGTAGAAGGCACTGTGAATGAGACCTGGAGACTTTGTAATCAAGCAAACCACAGTTTGTTTCGAACATTATGCCCCCGAAATTGGTGACTCCCTTCCCTATTTTCCAGAGATAACATACGTCTCCCGGGGTGCTTCAACTGGGCAACTTTTTTTGTTGAATCAAAACATTGGGGGCACTGTGTGTAGGAGCTTTACAAGTGTACATTGCTCTCTCAGTGCCATTTGCTAGGACGAGCGTAAAGTTTCTTCCTTCAGATCATCAAATAAAAGAACACCATTTCATTCCATGGCGATGTCTTGGAATGACTGCAGAAGAGGCATTGACATGGTACTAGAGGATGTTGACCTTTCGGGATAGATATAAAACGAATTTAGAGGTTCATGTGATATTGCTTCGAATGCGTCCGATATATCTAAAGGAGAACTGCACGGCATTCTGGATGGAAAGTATTTTCAATCTATTGAATACCCACTTAGTTCCCACAGCTTCATGTTAAAAGGAAAATGGCAATTCTATGCAAAAATATATTCGGGCTCAAGAACGCCAGAGTTTAACTTCAATCTTTACTTCACGGTTAGTATCAGTTTTTGTTTTCACTGGAGGACTCCTTTTTCGCCTTAGAAGTTCAAACCCTGTCAAAGAAGCCTGCATATTACTATACCTCCAAGCGAGATCTTCACATACATAAAAGAAAAATTTTGCATGGTTTAAAACTTCTTCACCATGAAAGCGGTCTTCGCTTGTGTTCATATGAGCCCGTGTTCGTTGACATTTGTAGAACGCTGAATCTTTTTCGCTAACATGACTCTTTGCCAAAATCGACAGTAGCTGACCGTCGAGCTCTTTAAAATGCTACTTTCCATCAAATGTAGTCGTGTGTAGCAGCAAAGTCACATGTTTACTTTCGTTTTGTATGGCTTCCATATAAAAAAATATGTAGCTAAAAGGTAATTTTATTTTTGTTTTACGAATAGTAACTTTTGCCGGTAATACAAGAGTTCACATTGCAAAAAGCTGTTTTCTCAAGAAAAATGTATGCGATTGTTACTGGCCTGGCAAAATTAGAATCCCTGTATTTGTATATTTCCAAACACTTGTCTATTTTTCAAATGTATCACAATACTTTACTATAGATATATTTCAGTATCAGTATTCTAGCTGTCTTCATCATGTATCTGAGTATTTGTATTTCCAAATACATTTTAAAGTAACTCTGGCCCCAACCCTAGATTAAAGAAACGTGACCAAGCAAGCGTGTCTGCAGGCATGTTGTGCGCACCTTTGACCTCTCACATATTTGCCTAAAATTCAGTCAGAAAGGCAGGGTGTGTAACCTCTTTGGAGAACAACTGGTTCTGGCTATTTGGAAAGCATGTGTCAAGGGTTTGTGATCCGTGAAGGTCCGTGAAGATGAATTGGCATACTTCCAGAAAATATTGCAAATAGGCTGCTAGAAGCTCCCGACCAAAAGCACTGCAACGCTACTTCGTGTCGACAATTTTTCGAAAAAAAACAAGCGGTTTTCATGTTTTGCCAAAGTACCGCTGTATCACAGCTCCGATGGTGACCCCCAAGGCATCTGAGGGTATCGTGCTGGGGATGTTCCAAAAGAATTGAACGAGCTAAGGTGGTCTTGTGCATGTTGAAAGTGTTTTCTGCCTCTTGAGTACATAAGGCTGCAGCTGTTGGAGACTTGTATTGCACGAGCATCCCTCCAAGCGGTCAGAGGACGGTGGTGCAATGAGGTAAAAAACGGTGGTAAAAGTTCAACAACTCAAGAAAACGATGCGGTTGCCAGGAGGATTGAAGGCAAGGAAATTCAGTGATGGTCTTAACTGTTGTCAGCAGCGGTCGGATGTTTTGGTGCCCACCACATGTCTTAAGAAATGCAGAGGAGCCTCCAAACTCGCACTAGTGCACATTGATTAGGTTGTAGTCGTAAAAGTGATGAGCGGCTTGAGGACAGAGCAGAGCAAGAGGACTGACTATTACGGTATCTCCCTGAACGACCAACATGGGAGCTTGTGACGAGGGTGGTCAGGAGTTTTCATTCCTCTCACAGGGCCATCATTTCTTCAGATGAGGCGGATCTCTGATGCTGAACTTCGAGGATGCGATTCATGTCTGAACTGTGCATGGAAGCTTGCAATGGTGCGACGTCCATGATCTCGTTGGCATGGAACGCAAGAGCTGGCAGGGTCAAGTCTGTTGTGGTGGTAAGAAGCATCTGGACTATAGAGGAAAGACATTGCAGAAAGATTTCCTTTAGTAGTGCTGCATCAAACCTTGTTGCCCGCTCACGAAACAGGACCTGTATGTGACTGAAAAATTACGAAAAAGGACTATCTCCAAGTTTTGCTGCCAGCAGCTGCTGCAGTCGCTTGCATTCTGATATTGTTTGTTTCAGGATAGCTGCTTTCAGCGCATTATGCAGTGCGGCAGCAGGTAGGTTAGAAAAACATCATACATTTCCAACACTACTTCAATATTAAGGGCAACTACCAGGTGTCTGAAATGTGTGAATTGTGATGACATTTGTGATATCCAACAAAACTTTTACTTGCAGAAGAGAGACCTCTGGATGCTGCGGCAAGGAGGAGAAGAGGCGGATGGCATAGTGGCTGATGGTCTCAGGAGGCCTACCCTCAGGCGAGGTAGAGAGAATGGTGCAAACTGTTAAACGCCTCATTCAAAAATGAGCAGATCCCTACCTAGCTCTTTTGGCTTACAGAGCCACCCCAGGGTCGACGGGAAGAAGTCCTGCCGAAATCTTGATGGGACGACGTCTTCGGACGAGGGTGCCAATGCTCCCCAAGTTACAAGGTCAGGTGCGCCCCGATCTGAAAACAGTAATCCAAAAGGACCACCGAAAATGCGAGAAGCAACGCAGAGGCTTCAACAAACGACACCGAGCGACAGAGCTACGTACGTTGAAAGTGGGAGATAAAGTGTGGGTAATCGACAGGAAGTCGGAAGCCACATTGGTAGCGCGAGCTGCCAAACCTCGGTCTTACTTGCTGGAAACAGATTCTGGAAGACAGCCGAGACGAAACAGAAGAGATTTACACTTTCTTCCTTCTGGTTCCTCCCACCAGAACGGCGGTTCGTACGACTTTCCCGTAGGAGATGAGGAAGACACCGACAGTTCGGACAAAAGTCAAGACGGCAGTATGCGAAGTAACATTGTTGCAGGACCTGCTTCAGGCGCTGCAAGGGTACCTCAGGCTTATGTGACCAGGTCAGGACGAATTGTGCGCAAACCTGTCAGGCTGGGTTTTGAAGATTGATGTGGGATTTAAACTCTAACAGCGGTTTTGTAAAATACTTTGCACCATATACATTTGTTGTCCGAGTTGTTGTTCGACAGCTAATGTGCTATTTAAACTTCACCAGGTGCTCTGTACATATTGTAAATTACTCTGTGATGTGTTTAAACTTGGCCAGATGTTTTGTATAAATTTTAAATTACTTTGAGGTGTGTTTAAACTTGGCTAGCTGTTTTGTATATGTTGTAAATTGGCCCGCTTTGAAAAAAAGGGAGATGTGGTGATTGTTGAGTGACCCACGTGCGACGTGGCTGGCACCAGGTGCGACGTGGCTGGCACGAGACACGTGCGGACGGCTCAAAAGGAACGCACGAGATAAAGACGTTTTTCTGCCTGGGAGCCTGGACTGGATGGTCGCTCATTTCACAGCTGTCGTGGGCACCTTAACCTAGGAAACTCGACACTCAGGGGCGCGGTCATACACGTCGTAGTTGAACGCAGTCAAGAAGGTGACGGTGAGGCAGGCGAAACGAACGACCCAGTCGACGCAAAGCCTTCACGTGCACACGAGCTCAGTCCACCCACTCTACGCCACACCGGCCGGAGTTATCGAACGGCCTGCGCACCGCTCGAGTTTCGCCACCTCACCGACGCGTCCGACCGCGGACACCGCGCTGCACCAGCACCAGCTGCACTCGACGACTTGACGCTCGACGGAACAACCTCGCGAATGCGTCCACAACGCACCTTCCAACACCACAAACGCCCCGACGGCGGATCGACGGACCGCCAGACTGGCCAGGCGCTAGCCAGGCCCAGAGCCGTGAAACCAGGCCAGGCCAGGCCGCCGGGCCAGGCGCAGCGCGCCCAGCGCCCAGCTTCCGCCAAGCGACGTCATAGGATATTGATATAATAAGACAAACTAATTTACAGTATATCTGCAATGCATCAAACTTTATAACACCGCTCCTTTATATAAAATAATAGCTGAATAGTCTCATTTTATTAATACCACGTGACCTTTAATTTTCAGAAATGCATAAACCACAATGTAAATATTTTTGTTGGCCATATAAGTTTGTGTTATTGTTTAATATATAAAATTAAAATAATATTATATTAGTTTTATAAGTCACGTGGTTTAATACGTCACTTCTGGTGTCGAAGGAGCCTTGCCTGTGTGGATGTGGCTCCAGCGACGTCAATCGTGATTACTTCCCCCTCCCGCTCCCTCCAACTCACGAACCCCCACACCAAAAAAATAAAAATATAAAAAAAAGAGAGATAATGATTCCCAGCCCAAATATCACCAACACCCAATCGGAAAAAAAAAAAAAATAATACCTAGACACGGGGGGGGCACTAACGACATACATGATATTTCAGAGGGAGAACCGACCAGAGGATCCAATGAGGGCGGGCACCCACGGCGACACCAGAACGGACAGACAGCAGAGAAAGATCGGAAACAAGACAGGAAAAGAAGAATACAGAAAAGAAGAACAAGAAATAAGAAGATTGTACAAACCACAAAGAATATGGATCAACGAGAATTCACTGTTAGACAAGACGGAAGAGGGGGGGAAAGGGGAACACAATAAATAACAATAGACGCCGCTGATCAGACCGAGCCCGGCCCCCTGGCGGTGGTCTCGCTGAAAAGTTATATCTTCACCTCGTTGTTTTTTTGTTTTTTTTTATTTATTTATTACTAATTGGCTTTATACTTCAAATTTTGTTTTTTGGTCTTTACCAGTTTTATTTATTTTCAATTGGATTAAGTCTGCAATGCTAACGCTGGAGCAGACCGAGGCACATTATTTTTCAATCCTTTTCTATTGCCTCAACTCAAATCTCTCACCCCGCTCGTCATCTGCTCCGCCGAGTGGGCCGTACCTAAAATACCGCTGGTGCTGAAACTTGGTTTAAAATCGCATCATTTTGGAAATTTCAAGCGCAGCGATGCGCAAATTTTAATATGCAAGGCATCATGTAATGCTATCCTCGATAAAAAGACTAACCGGGTCCAATGGCGCTGTCACCTGCGCGCAAATAAAGAAAAGAAGTGGAAAAACTGTGTCCGAGTGGCCGGTCTCTCCAGGGAAAAGTAAATCCGGTGTTGTGGTTTTTTTGTTGTACAAAGTTCGTACTGGTGTAGGCCTTTATGTGGACAATGAGTGGAAGTCTGGAATAATAAATACAAACATGTTTTCCTGACGCAACAGACGCAGTGTTTGAGGGCAGTACTGCCGGCTGACTGCCTTATTCAAGTAACGAAACAAAGGTATGCTATACTCGTTTTCACCTCAAGAACCGCAGTAAAAAAAGTATGGCTTCTCGCGGAACAATACTAATTTCCCTCTTTATGCTGAGAATTAAGATACATGTAGGTGCATTTTAGATTGGATATATGTTGCCTTATCAAGATGTACACGTTTCAAACGCCAAAAACGTCGCTCCTGCCTCCGACGACCAAATTTTGTGAGAACTACTTCGCGCGGCGTAGGAACATGGAGCAAAACTTCCTTTTTTCTTGAGGTGAAAACGGGTATAGTTGATCATTTACTGAAATAAAACAACAGGACGCTATAGGCTGATTTTGGAGCAGCCAAAAATATTCTAATAACGCAAACCACTTCACAACGGCAGCCACAAGCGAACGTTTGATGTTCGCTACAGCCCGCCGATACAGCCCAAAGATGGAGAACAGCAACCTCCCGGTTTGTCGTCTGCTAGCGGAATCGGGCGCGTGTCCTCTCTTTTCGTTTTACCCCGCCGAACCTGCTGAACTTCCCGGATGTCTGGAGAGGGCACTGCGGTCGAGCAAAATGGCGCCGCCCTGAGAGCTGTAAATGGAATGGTCTATACAGGCCAGAGTCGTATATGAAGAGAGTTTGGCCATTCGTTGGGAAGTATAGGAGACAAATGAGGAGGCACCATTGGCCGAAAGCGGGCTGGGCGTGTTCCAGGGCGTCTTCAGAAATACGAATGTGACCAACCAGAAGCCGGAAATAATACCCTGGCGGTGGTCGCGAGAAACAAACCTGATAAGTGCATCGGAGTAACTCTCGGTGACTGAAAATATGGTACACGTGATGTTTCAATCACACTCATCCAAAATTATGGTGGAAGAGTGCGACTAGCGATCGACATAATCCTTACGCCAAACGCCGGGAATCTGTTGTCCGAGCAAAACAGAGTTGAGCGGCGTATTCGTTTCTTACATCTTTCTGCATGATCATGATCAAAACAACACGTGCACCCAATTTTCAACCACAAAGAATTACTACACTTCACTCTTACGCACTTATTAAAACCATATATGAATATATACCTTTGATCAGAACTGTTTCTCGCTGCCACCGCCAGGGGATTCTTTTCGGCTTCTGGTTGGCAAAGAGAGCATGCCAAGCCCTCTTTCCGAGTCTGGTGCACGCCCTGGCTCTGCCCGCGCCTCCCATTGACCAAACTCTCTCTATACACCAACTCACGTTTTACACTCAAACCGGAGCGCCCCTAGCGGACTGCCACCGGCGCCGCGCATGCGCGATGGGGGTGTGGGCAAGAAGCTCGCCGTCGCCCCTAAACAAACCATTGAAATGCGATCTTGTCGGCGTCGGTGCGAGTCCCCCTGCCCTTTTTCGCGTTTGAATTGTTGATTCTACGTCTTCCTGGCGATGTCCGACTACTTGAGCGGCGTCAGCGAAATTACTGAGGCTCGTTACACCGCAAAACTTTGCGTGAATAATGTGACATGTGGCGATTCATTCCGCGTGGACGCCGCAGTATGTACGCTAAAGCCTGGTTCGCACGATGAGATTTCGCTCGCAAATTTCAGTCGCAACGCCGCTCGGGCTGCAAAAGCGTGAACCGTAGCTGAGATGGTCCACGTCGATACTGAAAATCGCAAGCAGAATCAGACCAAGTGAATTAGGCATAACAAGTCGGTGATGGTTACTGGTAACAATGATCAACATCTCCTTGTATCTACTGTTTACATCGAGCCTGCTTACCAACCGTCAAACTTAAGTCTTTTGAGGCCTGCACTTACTTCTTATTGCAAGTACCGGGCCAACATTTGGTCTACGGGCCGGCGTTGTCTAAGAGAGCAGACGACAAGCAGAAACGTTTGAAAGAGCAGACGACAGTTCGAACGATCAGGCGGCCGTTTGAACTTGAAGACGCACTGAACGTAGTCCGCAGGTGGTCCGTACAACTTGACGGTTTTCTGGCGTTCATGTTGGAACAAAACAAATAAATCTGATGACCACAAGTATCCGTGAATTCATCCCAAAGTGCTTCCCGCCCAAGCAATCGTTGTCCGACGACGTCTGCTTTTCTCTTTTCACGGCTCATATCCAGATTCTCGGACGAACCGAGCATGTGAAAACTGACCTTCAAACCTTTCTAGACTCTTTTGGTACGGCCCCAGTCGCGGCGTTTTGACGAGAAGGCAGGTTTTTGTCTGGTTCCTTTCAAAACCACGCAGGAATACACGCCTGGCATGGGGACTTCTGCCCACAGCCCCAGACCGGAAGTGGCCCGACTCGCCACCACCGCGCCGTGACGTCACAGAGTTGAGTTCGTGTATACACGGCTCTGATACAGGCTGCTTTGTCCAGGGTGACTAGCTGTTTCAGTGAAGTAATTTCAGTTATTGTTATTATTTCCGTTGTTGGATTACGTCGGGGAAAGAAACCACCTGGTGACAAGCTTTTTTTTTTTTTTTGTTGAGAAATAAATGTCATTAAATGTCATATGCACCTAACATGTCATTCCTTAGTTTGACAAGTATTAGGCCTCGCGTCATGCCCTGCCCATGGCCGAAAACGGGATCATTTTCCCCACGAGGAGTCGTCATCGGTCGGGTTGCGATGAGGGAGATCAGACATCCTATGTAATCCACTTTATATCGTCATTCAACCCTTTGTGAGACAGTGGGACACATATGTCCCACCTGTGAGAATTGGTTCAATCGAGTCTCTTCGGGTTCGTGGGACACCGGCGTCCCATTTTCTCTTTTACTGCCACCTATGAATGTCAGATGAAACTTTTCCTCAGTTTTCTTTTTCTTCACGAGACGGCGGAAGGTCGTAAACATGTACTTGCTTTTGCCATCGGTTTTCGAAACACTGATCCGTAGGTGCACATTTTTCGGAAAACACTTCCTTGGTTCCCGAATGTCAACTAAGTTGCCTTTTACGTTCTACGTCTTCCTAAGCATGTAAGGAGTAGGTGAATAAAGTATTAGCACGTTTTAGATGGCACATGGGTTTATATTGTTGATGATGTACAAGCAGGTGTGAATTCGTTAGGCTTAGCAACAAACTTTTTACAGCCAATGTTATTAGGTGGCTCGTCGTTCCTGCTGTTGCGATATTTTTTTTCTAATAGCTGCCGGAGCTTCCATCTACTGTCAGAAAATCTATTAGTGCTTTTTCTTTGTAGGAAAAAGAAAACTCACTGACGAGGAGGCTTTAGAACTGTTCTTTAGCCTTCCGGATGACTCGGCGAGTGACGCGTCCGGCGACTCGGACGACGATTTACAAATGCCCTCAACATCAGCTTTGGCTCCAGCAGAGTCATCAGAAAGCTGATGATATGAACGAACAAGCAGCGAAGAGGCCAAACAAGACGTGCAAGCGAAAAAGACGTAGCAAGAAGCGTGTCCAGCTTGAAGCAGATGCTAGTCAGAACGGCAAACTCAATGGGATGTCAACACCGTCCACGGTATGGATAGCTGGGTAACCTCAAGACATTCCTGAAAAGGTAACTGAAAAACCTCCAACATGCTCTCCTAACCTAAGCGCAGATAGCAGTGCCTTCGACGCGTTTACTCGTTCTCTTGATGAAAAAGTGTGGACAATATTTGTCACAGAGAAACCGGTATGCTGATCAGGTCGGAAAAGCGAACTGGGAGCCACTCTCAGTGAGCAAGCTGAAAGCCTACATAGGCATGTTCATTCTTACGAGTATTCATTCCTTGCCCCAAGTCTACCTGTACTGGAGCTCAGATCAGCTCTTCATTGTGAAGGAAATCTCTCGCATGATGACCTTCAAGCGTCATCAATAAATCACAAGATGTTTGCACCTGAATGACAACACGCAGCAACCAGAGTGAACCCCGCCAGGATGCAACAGGTGCTATAAAGTGCGACCTCTTATCGAAGCCATCGACAAGAATTTCCGAAAAGTATACAGCCCGTCCTTTCACGTCGCGGTTGATGAATCTGGTTCTCTTCAAGGGTCGATCGGCAATAAAACAATACATGCCAATGAAACCGAAAATCAAACGAGGGTACAAACTCTGGAGCCTCGCCGAGAGTGAGACTGGATACTTCTGCCGATTCGAAGTATATCAGTGACGCAACGGAGAAAGTCCCACTGATCAGACTCTTGGGGAACATGTCGCTCTCTCGCTGACGGAGAATATAGTGGAGGAAAGGTCCCAAGTTTTTTTCGACAATTTTCGTTCGTAAACCAAACTGCTCCTGCAACTACGATAACGAGGAGTGTTTGACTGTGGCACATTCAGGACCAACAAACGAGACCTACCCCCAGAAGTCAAAATTGACAACAAGCTTTCTCCTGGAGAGTATCTCTACCGATCAAAAGGGCCAGTGTCTTCTTACCAATGGCGAGGCACGAAAAATGGGAACATAATGTCCGATTTTTATGACCCTGAAGAAGAAGCTTCGATGAAAAGGAAGCGTCCCTGCGTAAAGAAGATTCAGGTTACATGCCCGATGTCAGTCAAGGACTACAACCGCTGAAAGGGGGGCCGAGAATGTTTCCATCAAAAGCGCAATGCCTATCCGGTCGATTGACGGTCCGAGGAGTGGTCGCATCGTATTTTTTACTTTCTTGTCGATGCAGCAATTTTATAATTGTGCAACACACAGCATTGCACAGCGACGACGATGTGGCCTGGCTTCAGTTCAAGGTGCTTCTCGGGCGACAACTGATCAAGAGGTAGACTTTCCGCACTGGCAGAAAGGCAAAAGTAGATTTCCAAAGAAAACAAGGACGCCGCAGTGGGTCGTTGAGTACTGGGGTGCCAAATGAAATTCGTCTTGAGGGAAGAGATCACTTCCCTAAAGAGAATACCAAGAGGAGGAGGTGTCAGTGGTGCTCCACAAAGAGCAAGGAAGTCCGCACAAGATTTGTGTGCTGCACCTGCGACGTCACTTTCACTTCCTTCTTTCACTTGTCCAAGTAAACTCAACCAGAGGGCACACGTCATTTTTTGTCAATGTCCCACGCGGGCAATGGGACATACGCTGTCCCACTTCAGTTTCTGGTGCTTAGAGGGTAGTGGGACATATGTTGTCCCACCAACTGTGCCTCTGAATTTTGTTGCAGAACTATGTAACTTGGTTTAAACATTATCTTTCTTGCTCAATAGGGCATTTCTGATATAAAAATAAGTGAACTAATAAAGGACTGCTCGCGCCTTATAAAGGGTTAAGCTTGTGTGCGTTGAGTTTAAACTTGTACGTCATCCTGCTTGGACGACACCGACACACGCGTTCATTGGCTTGTTCACGTGCTCCTTTTCGAACATGACAATATTCAGTCGAACAAACGTAGTTCGCTACAACACTCCTCATTACGTTGGCTTGTGCCAGCACTTACCCCGTATCGGCACCGAAACGACTGCGTAGGGAAAGGAAGGTTTCAGTACTTGCCAGTCATGCCCCACGTCGACGATTTCGTGCAGCTGGTCGTTGACAAGCACATGCGGGCCATTTTTCACGTCCACCACATTAAAACAAAACAAGCACCAAAGCCTGGAGGAGTGTTACCACTGTCCCGTCGAAAAAAAAATCTTCCGAGCATTCGGACGGAACCACTGTCCTGTAGAAAAGGTCTTCCGAGCATTTGGAGCGAACAATCAACCAACCTAATCAACACACGTGCACACAGGAACAATGCAAAGTGCAAACGCGGGAACACTTTCTAAAACAATAAGAAAGCCCCAGATAACTAGACGCGCTTTGACCAACGTATTAGGCGGTAGCTCCCGCCACCTAGCAAGCAATTGAATTTACCACCAGCGTATTCTCCACATTCTCCACTTCTCTCAAAATCTGTCAGGCGGTGATTTCCTTGGTTTCCTGGATTTCCTGGCTCCCCACTTTCTCATGAGGCCAAAATAAACAAACAAACAACTCTCAAAATCTGTCTGGCAGTGGTTCAGAGGAGGGTCCGATGTCATTACTAGAGCACTATATAGCTCCTACGGAGCAGAGTAGAGCAATCCGTGTTTTGCCGACAGAGCGGCTCGGCGCGAGTCACGTGGTACTCAGGGTTCCAGGCGGCGGCCCGCCCTATGGGAGAATACATGGAGATCGACACAACACGGCTGATTAAAAAATAAACGGCGAGTTCACACTTTTCAAAACTAGTCTGTCGTGAAGTTAGTAAAGCACTAAACACTTTATCAAAGTTTTAATAATATCGGATGCGTGTGCAAATTTTGAGAAGGCAATTTCCAAGGCAATGGCGTTTGAAGCAGACGATTTTTATTCGCAGCGGAGATGAGCTTTTTGGGTTGGCCGGAGCGGGTCACGTGAACGCTGTGACGTTGCCGCGGCTACGATCCAAATCTTACCCGAGTAACCTGCCTCCTACGTCACGTGACATCGCGAGTAAACGATCCGCGACTCGATTTTGGAACGGCCGGGATAATCACCTGGATACTACGCGGATTGGCTTCGTTTTGGGCTACGGCAAAAAGAAAACACAGCAGTGATGGGAGAAAATAGCAGACGATTATTTTGATCATGAAGAAAGCACTCGAAGAGACGATAATATCAATGACGACGAGGTGTTTTTTGAGGTGGATCCATCAGCTCCTTTTACTCACCTTCCTTATGAGCTGCATATTGAGATGAAAATTACTTACTCCTCCCTAAACATATATTCCACGTATTGTAATTTTTACCGATTATGTCTTGCAGAAATTGATTCCACACGGTGTAGTAATACAGCGCGAGGGTACTTTCTCAAGAATGATATGAAACTTACGTTCGCTTTGACGCGAATATGATTACAATAAAATCTTTGAAGCCTTCACTGCTTTACAAGCGCTATCCTCTCATTACAAACACTCTGGAGAAAACAAAAATACTACCTTATCATTTACTGCGTTCAAACATTTTCAGCCTTGAACGTGAGAATACGGCATTCCCTCCAACGCCGAGGACGAGAATTCGGAGAAGCTCGCGTTTACGCTAGCACACTCATAATAACATGTATAATACCTTCCCGGGGAAGGTGCACGGTATGGATGTAATGCAGTCAATTCGTGCGTTGAAAAGAGCAAATCGCAATAGCCACACATGCTGCACCTCATTCTTTGTCATTTCGAACGTCCGCCACCAAAACCAACGGAGCAAGCGAGCTTTGACGGCTGTCGGCGCAGAAAGCAGTCGACGAACAGATCACGTGACGTATTTACTCGATTTGGTCCGACGTTACCCCCCGATCGAGGAGGTTAGCGTGAGTAATTACTCCGGAGTAAACAACCCACTTCTGAAACGCGAGTTCTGACGTCATCGAGTAAGCTCGAGTAAGTTTTGGATGGTTTGGAACGCCACGGTACGAAACCTTTACTCCGGAGTCGGATCGAGTAAATATTGGAACACAGCCCGCGTCGTCTGCTGCATGATGCCGCTCATGCAATTTTTTAAAAAGAATTACGTCCTTACTTGGCACGCAACTCAGCGCAAATTATTCTAAAATGTTCCTTTACTATGTCAAAAACTGTTGACGTCCCGTACATCCCCACAATATTGAAGAAACAACGATTTTCTCACGTTCCCCCTGCATTTCTGACCGGAGTTGGAACCTCCGGTTGTTCGCCGCTAGTCGCCGAGCGTTCTACCGGGTGGCTCAAGGAGACGGCAGGCTCTTTAAATCGACCGCAAAATTCGGTTTCTTAACCTATCGCGCTACGACTTTGTGCAGCGCTGCCCACAGATGGTGCATTTTTTTTGTAAAATTTGCAAAGAGCAAACTTACCTGAGGAAAAAGTAAAGAAAGAAAAAGGCTTAGCTCCTATGGAAACGCAGCGACGCCACCGGTCTGCAAACAACACGGCGCCGTTTCGCACGGGAGACAAGAGAGGGCGCAAGCGGTCACGACGCCAACTGCTGCCAACGAACGGGCAGACGACGCCGAGAGCCGGCGTATTTAGCAGACAAGGAACTGCAGTTGCTTGTTGTTACCGCGCCTGTAATTGTTTCTGCGACTGTCGCCGCCTGCGGAACGCGCGCTGCTTTTGAGTCGAAAAGATTGTCTGCTAAAGACGATGGCTCTCGACGCCGTATGCTCGTTCGTTGGCGGCGTTCGTTGCGCCATCTCTTGTGTCCCGTCCGAAACGGCGCCGTGCTCTTTCAAGACCGGTGGCGTCGCTGCGTTTCCATAGGAGCTAAGCCTTTTTCTTTCTTTACTTTTTCCTCAGGTAAGTTTGCTCTTTGCAAATTTTACAAAAAAAATGCACCATCTGTGGGCAGCGCTGCACAAAGTCGTAGCGCGATAGGTTAAGAAACTGAATTTTGCGGTCGATTTAAAGAGCCTGCCGTCTCCTTGAGCCACCCGGTAGATTGCGCTACTCTGCTCCGAAGGAGCTATATAGTGCTCTAGTAGTTACCTCCTTCAGTTTGTCCCTGTCCTTCGGCGCTTAATATTCTATGCAGTCGTGAACCAACTAGCCCAACTGAACATTTTGTAAAATAGGGCGGAAGAGAAAAAAAAGGTGTATGTGTGTGTGTGTGTATGGGGGGGGGGGTATCAAACATAAAAACTCCCCCCCCCCCCCCCCTCTCTCTCTACGGCTCGGGAACACCTGCAATCCGCCCCACGGCATAAACTTGGCGTAAACCACATAATGTTACCGTTTCAGGGAGGGCAGGACCAGTAGCAAGTTCTGTGCAATTTAAGACATTTTTATTGTTTCATTATAATTTTAAAAACCAGACAACTATGGCTTTATTCCCTCAAATTTAGACCAACGCAGAGAGCAAGTCATCTGCTTCTTTTGAAGGAGTTGCGGTGACGTCAGAAAGATGCCGAGCGCTGATTGGCTCTAATTGAAGGACAGTGGGTAGGCCTCAAAGCAAGCTGCCTTTAGATCTACTCACTATCCTTCATTTAAAGTCAATCACAGCTAGACGTTCTGACGTCACCACAACCCCTGCAAAAGAAGACGAACGCATATGTTCGGGTTGGTATAAGACACCTGTTTCAGCTTCAAAAAGTCAACAAGCTTTTTACAAAGAGTAAAGGCCCGTTCACACTCTTACGACCTCTTAAACCTGGGTTCCTTAAAGGGATACTTCAACGAAATTTGAAATATTCCCGTTGTGTTCAAAAATAAGTTGAATATGATCCACAATATCCGTAAATGACAATTGCACGTTTGTATTTTGATCCTGGTGGCTGTATTTTTCGTTATAAACGGCCCACTCTGGCAAGCGCTCGGAGAAGGCCCAGCTTAGAGCACGTGACATCCAACGCAATCGTGACGTAGGTCGTCTCGAGATGAGCAAAGCTACGGCGAGGCTGACGCCGAGAGGATGGCCTAGTCGTTCCAGCCACCGAAGCGGCTGCTTTTGTACGAATTTTGAGTGACGGGTTAATCTTCTATAACCTTGTAGGGGGACAATAGCGACTTCTGCGACACACAAAAGGGATTCTCGGGAAGAGGGGAGTTCCTCCTTCCCCCCTTCTCTCGTCGTGGCCGGAGGCGAGACAACCTCCGTCACTAGCTGTCAAGGTTCCTAGACGAGCATTACAAATGAGGCGTTAGCGACATGCATTCACCAGGTGCTCTTTGCTAATCGTTTAATTCGTTTTAAAATTCCTTTTCGAGACTTTTTTAACAAGATATTGGTATGTTCCATGTGATACTGCTCTTTTGAACAGATATAAACCAAAAAATGAGCGCCGAAATTTTGTTGTAGTATCCCTTTAAAACCTCTTACAACCAGAGTAAAGTCCGTCGATGTTTTATCCATGGGGAGGTTAAACCAGAGGACACACTGGCGCCATCTATTGGGTAGCAGTGTAAACTTGGCGGTCCGGCATATTTTCTATTTCTCTCGCGCATTATCCTTTCTTTCTTGGCTCGAAAAACTTTTGTCAACGTTATAAACGAGCCATTCTTATAGGTATTACACACATTTGCAGGGGCGGATTTAGAGGGGGGGTCCGGATGTCCTGACCCCCCTCTTGATTTCTGCATGTGTAAAATTTAGGGCGTGAAACGAGGGAGAGGGGGAGGGGGTGCCTAAACATATATGGTACGTTGACCAACACCTGACCCCCCCCTCAGGAAATTCCTGCATCCGCCCCTGCATTTGACCTCGGAAATCCCGCAAAAATCTTCGCTCTTGTGAAATGCAGTTCCAGGGTCACCGCATAGATGGCGCCAGAATGCCAGTGTGTTCTGTGGTCCTAAGAAATTTGAAGAAGTTTTAACAGATCTCGTCTCTCTCGGTCGTGCTCGGTCGCAAGAGTGTGAACGGGCCTTAAGGAACTTGCCACAGTTCTGGAGTTCCACAATTTCATTCTTGCTTCTTTATCGGAGTGCTCAACTTGCTGTTGAACACACAAAGCATATCTCCATTTCAAAGTCGGGCTGTTGTAAAGAGGTTTAGGCAGTGACAAGTTAGTCTGCTAGATGGCATCGGTCTGCTAACACCTTGAACGTAATACTACGACTACAAGCTTTGATTAAAGTGCCCATTAAAAACTAGCAGGAGCATGGGTTGGAGCATCCTTACATTTGATTATATACATCCTGGCCGCCGGAGATAAGCTCACCAGTCTTCTGACAAACCCAGAGAAAAGCTCACCTCAAATTCTTATGCAAGGTCATCAATTTCACGTTTATTTGACTAGTGAACAATTTATTCCTATATGCTGAAACCGGGTTGAATGTTTTAGAGCAGTAGAGCAATACAATATCTACAAATATGTTCATGCAGGCACTACACATTTTAAAGCAGGGCGCATTGTTGCAGCCCTTGTTCCACTTCCAAGTCGACCGTTTGTGTGTGGGTGTTGCCATATAGAAACCAATATTTTAAACTTAATATTGAAAATAATAAATATCAACTTTCTCTGTTCGGCAATTAAAAGAGCTTCGAATTGAAACCGTGCCTTCTTGAATGTTAAAATGTTCAGTTACCATTAAAGAGACTTCTTTTCATTTAATTTTTGTCATGCAATTGATGATCTGCGTAAGGTATTTAAAAAATAAATTATTTGCATGAAGTGCAGAATAATCACATACAGATACGACATCCAAACATAATTCAGTTGAGTGCACTTGCTTCAGATTCCTAGGCAATCTTTTCTCCGCACCCGTCAAAAAGGCCGGTGAGCTTTTCCCGCATTGGACAGTTTTGCGGCAAGCTTTTTTCCGCCACCCCTTGCTCTCAACTTGTGCAAGTTTGTGCACATCTCTGGCACAACTTCTACACGTGGGTGTCTCGAGCCATTTGTTTTCCCAGATGCTGCAGTTGCGGGTGGATGTGACATTCTGCAACGCTTTTTACGAGGACGACTCTCAATTGGGTTCGATGTCGATGGGTTTTGATGGAAGCAAGCGAAATACTGCCAAGGAACAACTTCATGAGCCTTTTGCTGGCAACCACTCTTTGAGCAGTGCTGTGCTACAGAGTTGTGCTGTGCCCTCTTCCCATCCACTGCTGATGATAGTGAAAACTTCTAGCTGACAGGTGTGATTCCTACCATATACGCCAACGAGTACAGCAATCTCCCTCCCATTTTTCCACAATACCACCAAGCATGTTTGGAATATGTACCGCCATTGCGTTGTGTTGTCCGGGCGTAATGAAGTCAACTGGTCACATTCCAACCGCTGCATCTTGTTATGTACCCAGGATCAAGGCAGTCGTAGCCGATACATCGTTGCCAGTTCAATAGCAGATAACAGAGGCTGTCAATAAAGAGTTGTGTAGTTCAGGATGTTTGCAACCATGACTACTGCACATCAGAATACAGACGACGTCACACGGTAGGCAGTGTAACATTTCAACTTATTCAATATCTCATTTAGAATAATGAGCATATGATTATCAAACGCTACACTCAATTGCCGAGCATCGAGGTCGTTGCTGTCTAGCAGCACGACAAATTTCAGGTGACCTCGGCTAATTTTGTGCGCTGGCAAATATTTCAGCAGCCTCTTCTCAATACCTAGGAAGTTCTAGAGGGATACCAGACTCTTCTTGCCCATCTTTAATCCAAGAAAGCCGGTTGCAATTGCTGTTAAAGGTTGACGAGCAGCCAGGAAGGAGACTCTCCCTCAATTCGTCCTTTCCATTCGAGAAAGAGGGAGGTCCTCCTTTCTGCAGAGAGTAGATCAGAGACCCCTTCCTGTGGGGAGAGGAGGAGACAGGGTGTCGAACCGGAACCGAACCGAACCGAAAACCGGAACAGAACCGTTATTTTTAGCCGAACCGGAACTGAACCGAACCGAAATCTTTGCCGCCATCTTGGAACTGAACCGGAAAAAAATATAACAGTAACCGGTTCAAAACGGTTCACGGTAATTTTTTTAAATCACAAAATGAGTGTTTGAGAGAAAAAGTTAGCAGCTGTATTTATATGTAGTGATCAAATTGTCATATACCAAATTGCAATGTATGAGAAATTGTGGGTTTTCCTGACATCATGGTGTCAAGACATGCTGTCAAATAATGTCACGTCACGTGGCCCCGTGACGTAGTCGCATGAGTCACCGCGTGAAGTCGACTTAAATTCAGAACGTCAATATAGTCCGTTGCAACTCAAGAAGGTAGGGCGAGGGAAAGGAAGGCCGGGGAGGAGGAAGCAGGCAGAACGCTAGAGAGAGGAGGAGGTTTCCCCCTCTCTTCTCCAGCGTTCCGTCTGCTTCCTTCCTCCCTCCCTCCCTCCCTCCCCCCCCCCCCGGCCTTCTTTTCCCTCGCCCTACCTTCTTGAGTTGCAATGGACTACAGATGTATTAGCGTTGTTGACAGCGCGACGTCACGTGCCATCACGACTTCTCGCCGCGAGTCACGCGACACCTTGACGTACTCGATTGTCATGAGCCCGAGTCGAGCGCTAACTCTAACAATGTCTATAAAGTTCAACCCATGCTTTATTCTTTGCCAACCCCAGCGCACGACTATGATGAACACTGGCGGTATACAACTAGCGTCAGAGTACATTGTCGTCTAATAGCAAATTGAGGAGGGGAAAGTTGTTTCTTTATTTTTTCTGCGTCTGCTATTGAGCGGAGAGGAAAACTAATGGGTGTTTTTGCAAGCTATCAACGTCAGGGATTACTTTTTAGTGGTGTTTACTGAAAGTACAAAAATTGTTGCAGAACCATTTTACACATACACATCATTGAGGCACCCAAACAGTTTTCGCTTTTGCTGAACTGTCTGAGAACGTTGTCCCCGAGAATAGAAGCATTGAAAGGACTAAATATAGCTTATTAATCTGACGATAAATAGAACTACAAGTGTGTACGGCAGGGATACCTGAAAAGAAAGATTCTAGTGGCATTTGAGGGACAGCCGAACGTCAGCAGCCGCTCAAATTCTCGCGGTCTTGTTTAAACTTCACAGTTTCTGGATGCAAAATAAAAGAAATTGAGGATTACTGTTAACAAATGGCACAAATATAATTGTCGAATCGGCACCCCCAAACAGAGGAGGGAGTTCCTTAAAAATTAAAAGTATTCTCTCGAGGAGCATCGTCAAATGAAAAAGGGGGCGGGGGGGTTAAAAACATGCTGTGTTGTAAAGGTTTCTCTGCTCCGCATCCTCGGCACAGAGCAGTTGGCGTGATCCTGCAAAACTACTTCGTTTGGAAAGTCAATCCTGCCAGAAAGCGCGTTTTCGTGGTGCCAGTCGCTCGCGCCGCTCCTCACGACGCTGCACCAAGCAAGAATAATTTTTGTTTCTGAATACATGGGTTGCACTGAGCGCGAACCTTCTGCAGCATGTATATTTTGCACCACGGGGTATGATTTTCTCACAAAGAAGAAATCTCTGACCACTATAATTCGTTTCAGCTAAAGTCGAGACGCAGCCGATGATACAAGCGCGAGCATGCGGCCCTGAATAGTGCTTGCAGTGCACGATCGCGCGTGTTTGACAGGGACGCTGAAAGCCCGGAGCTCGCGCTTGGAGCATCGGCTTTGTCTGTAGTTCGGCTGAAACGAAATATAGCATATAGTGCGATAATGTCACGTGCAAACCATGTTAAACAGTTCAGTTTTCTAGTGAAATATGAAGTTCTCAACACAATACTCTGTTTCACTTTAAGTGTGAGCGTAGCAGAAGCTAAAAGAGCGAGCTCCGGGCTTTCAGCGTCCTAGTACACGAGCTCCTGCAGTGCAAGTGGTCAGGACCACATGCTCGCGCTTGTAGCATCGGCTGCATCTGGACTTGAAGGGGCCATGCAAAGCGTTTCTTGCCATTTTATTTTTTTCTTTCTTTTTTAAATTTGCGTCGCTCTTGCTCGAACTAGTGACTGGGACTCTAGCAACACATTAAGGGGGGACACTACCCAAGAGGGTCAACTTTTGAACGTATAGCTTAATATGAATGAAATTTACAGTATATACTGGCAGCTGCAAGGCAGAATGCAGTGCAAAGTTTCATCTGTGTACAGAAATTGTAAAAGAAATTATAGTTGTTTTTATCAGGAACACACAGACTTTGTTTAGGAAAACTATCGTTAGGAAACTAATGTAACACCCAACATTTTTATACCCTAGATCTCCAGCAGAGTGCCTGAAAAGTACAACTGTGAAAACAAATATCCTAAAAAGCAATTTATTTTATGCTAACATCGCAGTGAAAAATCTAATAAATTTTCTGCCTTTTCCCGCACTGATAAAATCTTAACATCTTTCATAAAAGACATCCACAAAGTCAAAAAACAATTCCACAGTTGCATTGCCCATAAAATTCCAGTTAGGAACAATAATGAGTGAGTCTTTCCTGTTGTTCCATTAACAAACGATAGTTTTCCTAAAGGGAAAATTATGCCAAAAGGTGGAACAGAAAAAAATGTGTTCAAAGTGCTCCAACCCCTACCTTTCCTTTAGCATCGGTGAACCGAAAATAATTTATAAAACATTAACTATACAGTGTAAACTAATGAAACTTTCTGGGAATACTCTCTAGATGTTGTTGGATGTAAATATGGCATTTTTCAAAATCAACTTTTTTTGCAGAAATTTTTTTTTTCTGGGTAGTGTCCCCCCTTAAGCATAAAATAAAAAAGACATCTGATGTATTTTGAACATAACAGGTAAAAGAGGATCAGAAGTTTGAGCATATTTTCTTTTGTTAATGACGTCCTTGGTCTGAACCAATATAAAATCGACACAAGAGCGTGCAACAACCGTTGAAACGTTCGGCCACTAAATGTTTGGGACTTGGTTTGTGAAGGTCTGTATTTCTCCAATTTTTGACCCAACAAGACGGAGTTCCGTCAAACGTGTTTACGTTAAGAACATGCATCTCTATATATTTCTTTTTGCAGTAAGTCATTGTGTATGGTATTATTTAGGAGGCCATCATTTATTATCTTTCTTTCTGCACATTTCGTGTATTTGCCTACAGATCTATAACGTGAGCACGCAGTTATTTCTGGCATACCCCGCGACCCGGTGTTTCACACTGTCAAACAGCGAACAAAAAAGCACGTTCCGCAGACTCAACAGACGGCGTATTTTCGAGTATCGTCCTCCCGTGTCGATCTCAAGCGGTTGTGTGAACTTCATACAGTCATATTCATTGATGACAATAACAAACATTTTATTACTGCCTGCAGACTTGACAACATCAATAACGGGCCGATCAACCTAAAAATATACATCATAAGTAAATGCTCCCCCAAATTATCTTAAATATGCTCTGCAAATCTTTTCCGGCTTTATCCTCAGAGGCACGTGTATAAAGGATTTGAGAGACACTTAAACAATTTTTTTAAAGGGGTCACGACACGATTTTTCAACTTTTTCCTTCTTAGCTTTTCTCCTCAACTCACAAATCGCGAATTGTACCAAACAGTTCAAGAAGACGGAGAGGAGGGACTCCCCTGGTGCTCGGGCTCTCGTTTGTGTACCCGGACACGGCCATTCTCCCCCTAGAAGATTAGCCCGTCGCTCAAAACTCAGACAAAAGTTGCTCTCCCCACCCCGTTCACCCCTAAGCTGACAGTGCTGTGGAAGCTACGTGCTCCTTGGGCAAACCACACTTTGCCACGTGATCGCGCTCCCTCGAGCATAGAGAATGAAGTCATGTGATGAAAGGGAGGTGGCTCATCGGTCCGGCAAGCGCATAGCTTCCATCACACTGTCAGCTTAGGGGTGAAGGGAAGAAATGAGGTCCCGGTGTTGCGTGACGTGCGTTAGGGCCGGGTGACGCGCTTTGGGTACCGCGGATGTATCACGGTGGAAAGGCAGAGAGCTTTCGAAGGGGAGAAGGTACGAAATAGTCCGCTGTGTTTTCGAATTTTGTACTGAAAATTAGCCTTCTGACTTTCTACCTTCTTTCTTTTGGCCCACTAAACGATGTGTTACTAGTAAAATCCCAACCTAAATTCAATTATCCCAGCCCAAAAATCGTTTCATGGGCCCTTTAAGCTTATTTAAATAAATTGTGTTCCTGACGCATATTCAACCTCTCAAGCATATAGAAGTCTCTTGCTTCTTTCATTTGATAAACAACAATTTTACGTGTCTGTGGGCTATATAAAAACAAAGTTCACAGAGGCGCGTGGTGGAACTGTGATGGTTGCGCATGCAGACCGTCAGAAAGTGACCAATTAAGTAGCTGTAATGTCGAGTAGACTATGAAATACTACTTTGTTTTATTTAACAAAAATGAATAGCAAAGGTGATGCTTATTTGCAAATTGAATTGACCGGCATCTTGTCAAGAACAAACCTCAAACGCAAAGCTACGTCGAATATGTTCACTTCGGTACGTGCTATTTTAGGCCAGATCCGATCCGAATACGAAGGTCACTATTTTCTGCATGAACTTTCGCCTGCATCACCGTGCTGAGTCTAAACAATATTGGTCAGGAAAGCAAGCTGTTGTGCCTGCCGCTCAGTGTTTCTATAAAAGGTAGACTTAAAGGGTTTGTCCTAAAACGTTCCCGAGATTTTGAAAATATTACTCCTTTTAGCTCGGTTGCGTCGTCATCATATATATTGTGAAACGTATTTTATAAACTATAGATTTCAGGATATATATGGCGCGCCCATTTCATGATTTGATGGACTGTAATTAATTTCAAAGTGCAAGACAACTGCAGGATTCGACTTTTAATACTGCGACGCAAAGTTGTACGAATCACGCGTAATTTAGTCGACCGACCTGACTGATAACCTTTAGATTGAGGTAAAATATATGCAACTGGGGTAAAAAAATAGATATTGAGTCATATATATTAATCTAGCTTTTCATTTAGTCTTTCATCAAAATTAAATAGTGAGAGTTATTTTTGGTACATGAAAATAAAAGTGGATTCTACGAAAGATAAAAAGCTACATAGTTACTCGTTTCACTCTTGAAATAGTGCCTATTGCCAAAGGAACGCGGAAAATATATTTTCAGTTTAGCGGTCCAAACCGGTTCGAACCATTATTTTTTGCTGCCCGGAACTGAACCGGAGCTGAACCGAAAGCCGTGAACCCGAACCGGAACCGAACCGATAAAAATTTCGGTTCGACACTCTGGGAGGAGAGCAGAGAAAAGGAAACCGGTTTTCTTACTGGCAGAAGACGATTGTGTAGGTCAGCCTTTAAGCAGGGCAGCTTACTGAACAAAATTCAGCAAGGACAGGTAAGAACGTCCCTGAAGGTGAACTTCACTCGTTGAAGTCATTCTGTGGACAAAGCTTCATCCGACACTTTCGGTCAAGGGTCCTACCTAGTTAGGACGTCAAGGAGGTTATTAAAATGTTACATAAATCGTTCTAGCCACAAGTCCAGAAGTCCCTAAATGCCGAGGAAGCGGCACGAGTGCAATGGCTATACCGACACACTCAAAGACTCGGGTCGGCTAGCTTCGATGGGCTGCTGCTTTCTATCAATATGCACCATCCAAACTATGTTTGCCAGATAGGCCATTCCTCTCGCTGCACGATTCACCGTTTTTTCTTCATTAAGATCCACGCGACGGCCGTATCATTGCTTTCGATATGAAGGCCTTCTGGTTGCAAAACTCGTTTCTGATGGGCCTCAGCACGAGACATGGGTTCATGAACGTCGCTACAGGTGCATGCTCGTACAGCTGGCCGTGGAGACGTATGCCAGCCATGCCGGTGAGGTCGGATCCAAACTCCCGAAGCATATGGTAATGTTTGTGGGTGCTCCATCTCACGATAAAGAGACTACTCGAGCTCCAGGCTCGTGGGCTTAAGCAAGAGGCCTTCAGCAACGAGGGTGGGCATGTAGTCTTTTCCCAAGGTCGTCGACGAGGGTTCAAAGGTGAAGTAACCGGACAGTCTCGATTTTAGGCAGGCCGGTCCCGCTTTTCCGACTTTCTTCCCCCTGCGCCTAGCGAGACGGTGGGACCATGTCTTATCCTAACTTTACTGGATGTGAAATCAAAAATACAATATGCAAAGTTTTAACAGCATCGCCTCAAGAATCTCTATACTTGATTCGACAACTTTATGTTGGAATTGGCGGAAGACCCGAAGGCAGATATCAATATATTTTCTTCTAAAATTATACCTGCCTCGTAATAACCACACAAAAATGAAAATTACAACTCCACACGAGTGTTTGGCACTTTTCTCTGCACCAGCAAGTTTGCCTTCTATGATGTCGTTACTCGACTGTTCCACACCAGCAAACAGACCCCAGCCTATCTCAAACATCGCCTGAACCTGCCCGATCTGCAGTTAGCAGGCAATCATTGGCATTGGCCAATGAAAGTGCCACTGCAGTAGTTAATGCCTAACGCACGCTGAAATGCCAAGGGGCAGTAAGATCCGGTAACACTTCAGCGAGAATTGCAGAATAAAATTGTTCGGGAAGGTGGGTGCTCCAGCTTAGAGCTTATTTAATTTAAAACATATTGATAGCAACCCTGCACAATCCCGAGCAATCCCACAAATGTGCATTTTCACGGACCTTATTATTACACGGACACTGGTCTCAGTAGTGTTTTCAAAATGTTTCGTCGTTCTGCCCCATCTCTTCGTGCAACTAATTTTGTGCCAACAGATCATTCCAAAAAACCAGCGGCATCCAACGGCTCATATACCGGCGTAACATTTTTCACGGTAATGTCGGTGAAGACGTGGCATTCGAAATTGGGGCACCGTCACTTTTGTACGTCGATGGCTTTTGAACATCAGTGGCAGATGGGAATACGTTGTTCATGGCTATGCGGAGTGCAAGTTTGTCCGCTTCTAGCGCGGGGTTTGCAGTGACGTCGGAATGCCGAGCTTCGATTGGCTCTGATTGGAAGGATAGTGGGTAGACCTCAATGCTAACTGCCTCGAGGTCTACCCACTATTCTAGAACGTCGTCAGGTGGAAATCAAGGGACCACTTTTTGGGCGAGGCAGGCCCACCAGTCAGTGATATGTTGCATGCAACGAAGCACCGCACTTCTTTCTCGATTCATTTTAGTGTCGACGGTAAGAAAGAAATTAACGGTCTGTACGAAGCGGGGATCCAATTAAAGCCCCCGATCAAATTCGCCAAACACAGCCAACTGCGGGCCGAGCAAACGCCGACCGATGGACTGTACGGATGTCGTACCACAAACGCCGACGCACCGTTCGTACCCAATTCACGTGCTGCAACGGGCCGACGTCCAGAACGCGCAGGCTTCGCGTCGTCAGCTTCGGTGCGCATCGTCCAAATCTTTTCGCATCAGCCACCGCATGGCCGCCATTAGCATGCCGTAGATACCGCACACTCAGATGCTGGTGGCAACCGAAGTCGCCAGACTGAATTTTGAAAAGGGTCTACGGCAGGTGATCGAAGCGGTTCTGCCTCGGCCACCCGCACACGATTGTTTTTTTTCCCCCCGACGTCGCAGCAACGTCGGGCTCGTAGCAATATATACGCAACCGCGCGGGTTCTCTCGCGTTTCGACCGCAATTATTTCCTCGGCACTGCCGCCGCGTGCTCGGTAACTGGGTGCACGTTTCAACCGCCGCGAAGGCAACAGTGTAGGACGGTCAGTTCCTCGACCCATACTAACTCCCGCTAGACAGCGATGCCCTGCTACATCGCCTACCCAAAGCCAGCACAAACTAATTTTGAGGTAAGGAAAGGAAGAAGATGCACTTGGCATTGACAATCCTACGATGGCATTTTGTTTTCAACTACATTTTTTTCTCAAAAAGCACGTGCAGTGGGCACCGGTACTATAAAAATCCCAAGTACCATAGAGTGGGTTGTTAACGCTGTGGTGAAGCTCGGTGGTAACGCCTCCGCTTCGCGGGCAGCAGACCCAGGTTCGATTCCCGAGGGCGGCGAGGAATCTATTTCGAGGATTTGGCAACACTGACGATGGAGGTAATACGACGCCAACTACGACAACGGCAACTACTACAACTACAACATCAACGACGAACGTCATTTTCAGTAGTGGGAAGAGCCCGCAACGGCCATCGCCGTAAAATAAAAAGCCCCCGTCTGCTTCCACGCCGGCATTCTGCGAGCCCTAGGGTTCCCGTTGTGTGGGTGACTCTAGATCTCCTCGCCGACAGTGCGAGTGCTTTTCCGACGAAGAAGCGCACGGATGCTGGGGGCGTTTGCACAATCACAGTTTTACTGCCGGTCCTTTCACCCGAGGAGCCGTCCTGGCGCAGCACGCCTGGCGCGACGTCATCACTTCACGGGTTTCATGTGCCACAGGCCGTCGTTGAGGTAGTGAATGTTCTCCACCCCGATGCCCTTGTTGATGGTTGTGCTGCAAAAAGAGTGGGAAGGGGTGGCAGACAGTTCACACGTCACGTTCCTATTTCACCCGCTCTTGGAAAGCTCCCAAAGTTAAAAAAAGATGGCGGAAGACACTTTTGTTCAAAATAAAGGGGAGACGCAACGATTTTTGTACTTTCGATAAGTTCCGCCTAAAATTGTTTTTTGCCGTTCGTAACCTACGAAACACGCATTGTTTTTCTTTTTTCTTTAGGCAGCGACAATCGCGGAAAAAGTTGTGAGAAAAACAAGCAGCATTCACCTCCTAAACTCACAGCGAGAATAAGTGGTCGCGCGATGTGGAGCCGATTATCGGCGACTCCAGCCACGCAAAGTGGCGAACGAAAGGAGGTCAGTTTCATCTTTCAGCAAGCGAAACACCACAATTTCCTGCACTGCAGCGTAGAATGGGTACTACATATGAAAGCAAAGTGCTTTTTGGATGGTAAAAACCTTCTCGTAGTCAGTTCGTAAGAGTGACACGGCGTAGGCATAAAAATAGTTACGAAAAACAATGTTTTCTTCTTTCGACAGCTCGATCCACTTATCCGGCCGACCTAGACTTCCGGTTTATTTTTGGGGGATTAAACTTTGCAAGATGCACGACACTGAAAATCCTCAAGCCTCTTTCAAGGGTGACAAGCGATTGTGAAGAACTAAGTACAGCCCTACGGAAGGTCGGCAAAGTGACTACGAGGGTTCGCGTTGGCTTTTTGTTCAATGTGCTTCAAACATTGTCCTCGGGCACATGTTTGAAGAAAACAATGAATGGCCCCAATAGGTCGGCAAACTTTGTAGCTAAGTACATTTTAGGGTGCAAACTACTTGTGACCACTGTCACAAGCTTCCCCCCCCCACCCAAGAAAAAAAAAACGATAAAGTTTAATTTTAGTGCTCTCTCCGAGATGGGGGATCGGGGCATTGTGGATGCTTGTGATCAGGTCACCGTGCTCCGGTTGTTTCTACAGGGAACGTTATTTTGCATAAGTGAAGGCGTGATTCTAGCGTGGTTCTAGTCGAGAGGTCTCAAGAGCAAGAAGGCAAAAGTACCACCCGACTACACTTCAGCAAAAAAATGTCGGCGAAGGTGTTGAGTAATGTTGTTCAGGTAGGTGTGCGTTCTGAATTGCGGCTTATTAAACTTTTAAGACATTATTGGTGGGGAACCTACACGGAATTCCTACAGATGTGTGATTGAGCAAATTTAAACTAATGCTGAACAAAACTTTAATACTGCTTGCATAATACTAATGTTTTGCCCGACTTGTCGGTACAACCAAACTTTTTGGAGTGGTACACGATTCGTGAGAATTAGGTCCCTGCATAAATTAGTATCTGGGAGGCTTGAGAATGGGGTTTTCAGCCCCTCAACACGCCGTTATCGAATTTGATAGTGTGCGTTATGACATTCAAACTGCTGATGTTTTACATGCGTAAAGTTGTGATGTTCTTTTTTCTTTGTCCGCGAGTTCCCGCAGACAAAAACACAGGAGCCTGCTACGAACCCGGCTGTCAGACGTACCGGTACCGCAGGTCGCTCGGTGGATGCTAATCCCGTCGGACATCGCTTGACGTTCGACAAGAATCAAGGGGTGGGCGAAGTTTTGGAATTTTCATGCTACAGATATTTAGCTAGAAAAACGGGATGGGCAATCTCTTGGGGGAGGGCGTCCTTACAAAATTTTATGGTAACATTGTTTTTTTTTAGTCAGTCCAAATTTTTTAAACAAAGGAAACTTGCTTGAGGGTTTGTTGTACCCCTAGGGCCAAGTTAATTTATGCCCATGGCGGTCACTATCAATGATGAAAAATTGGTTAATTCGTTACAGGGGTGGATTTATGGCTCAGGATTGAACGGCCATTTGGCTGGTGAGGGGATCTGCAGAGAGATGACGCCACCGATGGATGTGACGTCCCGGGCAAAGCGTTGCCTAGATCTATTTTGTTGACCTAACATTTGCTATGGCTCCAGAAACCAAAAATTTCTTCATAAAAAAGCAGGTGTATGTCGCTTTTCACATTAAAAAAAAGTTGACCCTGGGGGACTAAAAAGGGGGGGCATTGCTTCCTCCCACTTGAATCTGCCTATGATTAGTTAGCTAATAAGCTAAACTGTTAGTTACGTCCTAAAATTTGAACGTTTAAGGGCATCATGTATTTGCAGATTGGACGCTGGACCACAATACAGTCTGGCTGTGCCATAAAATTTTGATCAAACAATTAGTAGTGGGCAAGATAGAGTGATGAATGTCATCCTGGTGCGTGACTTCAAACCGAAAGTGGGCAAAAAGCGGAGCCACCGCAGCGGGCGGAGGGATCGAGATGACTGGCGTTCTTCGCCCGCTTAGTTTTGGTTTGAGGGCACGTACGAGTGCGACATTCCTTGTCCCGTAATACCCACTACTTATTTTTTAACGAAAAATTTTGTTTGCGGAGAAAAGAAAAGAATTTTGCGGAGAAAAGAACAAAATCAAGCGTTGTAAATTGCGAGTGTCAGAAACTGGTCCATGAACATAGATAAGACTGATTCCTGTGGAGGGTTTCCCCTTATCGTCACGTAGGCAAGGTTATAAAATCGTTTCAGTGCACCTTTCAGAAAAGTTAAGCTTGAAGACCAGTAATGTTTCTCTGGCAAGGCACCTCGGCACGCCCAGTGGTTCATAAAAAAATGTCGCGGACAATCTCAACATTCAAGAAAGAATACCTGTTCCTCATAATCTGGAATTCCTGAGTTTTTCTTAGCAACCGCGTGATGCCGCATTTCAGCGTTTTGCACAAAAACAATAATGATCTGTTGGGGTGTCACACGCCATCTCAAATGTTTTTTGAAGCAAAAACACGGAAGTTCAAAAGTCAACTTACATGTCGTCTGTCGACATCGCTGTGTAACCGATCGCCAGGGAGTGTTCCTTGCCCTCCGCCATGATTGCCTAGTCGCACGGGTCAAGGACACAACTGCAGTCAATCAATCGGTCAATCAATCGGTACAGTCAACTCTCATTAATTCAAACTCGAGGGGGGCCGAAAATTTGTTTGAATAAAGCAAAGTTTGAATTATCAGGAGTTTCTTCCCATAGAGACGCATAGGATGGGACCTGCACGTTAGTTTGAATTATCCGAAAGTTTGAATTAAGAGATTTTGAATTAACGAGAGTCGACTGTACCTCCGTACACCACACCTAAACCAGGATGCTTCAATGGATTGCTTTTCAAAAGGAGAACTTCATGAAATGTTGCCACGGAAACGTGACGACACAGCCAGGTATCTGTACAAAAACTGCTTTGTCCCTCGCCAGGAATTCAACCCCAGACCCCTCGCTCCGTAACCTGAAAGTTATATTCCAGTGCCAAAAAAGGAAGGCACTCAAAACGAGCAACGTCGCACTTCCATGCACTGTAGTGGCTAGGACTCCTGGAGCCTCCTTGAGCAACCAGTTCTTGGAACCCCAGCGATGAAAACACAAAAACTGATCGACGAATATCCCGAAGCCCGTTGGGGCTCTCAGAAAAAACTGTTGAAATTAGACCAGCCTCCTAAATACTGCAATCGTAACGCGATTATTCGCCCGTCTGATGTCAACCGAGCCCCACAAACACACAGCAAAGATGGCATCCGCGTAATCGTCACCCCCTTCTTAAGAAAGAAATCTGTTTGAATGAAAAACAAACACCTTGTATGTTTATAACATCAGATGTGCAAAAAACAGACGCACAGTCCTTCGACTTTCTAGAAACACATGGATACGGGGGGGGGTACCTGCTTCTTAATCAACACTATTTTAGTAAGGAAAAGACGTCCAACTGTTATATGAAGAACAACTTCACGGTAAGCCTGTCAAGCCATGTCGGCATTCGGTGAAGCTAACCGTCACAACTGGTTAGCTCATTTACTTGAATTCTTCCATTCGTTTTAATAATATTTGAAAAGGCATTATATTTTAAGGCATTCAGCAACCATTCCTCGCTATCCTGAGAGGGCCCAAAGAGAGGGTGCGGCAAACGTGTCCGTCTGACACGTGTTTGACCCGGCATAACTACGGTAATTTTCTTCTTTCTTCCCTCTGTTTAATTAGGCGAGACACAAACGCAATAGTGGTGTTTTGTCGTGCCCACAAGCATGTCGCCTCCGCCGACTCGACTGTGCATGCCCGCGCCTCGAGAACGCTCGCTCAGAGTTTCCGACCCACCTGCTCCTTCTCGTGGCTTTACGAGCTTTGCGCTTTCAGAATGCCGAAATGCCTCGTAGCACGCTAAAATGCGCCCCTCCTCAAACGCCTCGCGGCGACGCGGGCTTTCTCGTAAATAAAAAAAATAATAAAAAGATATCGCTAAACCTCCAAAAGTGGGCCCCAAGGCAGCTTCGTCAAAACCGAAGAAAACGAAAACAAACAAAAAATTGAATGGAAGTCGTCCTGTGATAAGAAACAAAACCAAGGTTCACGGAAATTTTTCAAACAATAAAAGTGATGCGGGAAAAAAATAAAATAGGCAACATACTGAAACTGAAAGTGTTCCACAACTATCCGATAGGTGGAGCCAACGTGTTCCACAACTATCCGATAGGTGGAGCCAACGTGTTCTTCCAACTAAAGATATTCTAAGAGGTTTTAAGGTACAAAGTCGTAAAAAGTCCCAAGCGTGTGAGCCAGCTTTAAATCGAAGTGAAAAAAAAAATAAACCTAAAAAAAAAACACCCTCCAATAATAAAAAAATGTTCCGGAAACGTGGAACTCTGTTTACGACCTACTCGGCTTCCTCCGCCGATAGACACCAGTTGCACAAGCAGACCGTAACGAAAGGGTCTAGCAGTGTCTGCAGGATTCCCAGAGCATCCAACGGAGGACAGATTTTTTTTGAAGGGCAACTCCGGTCAAAAACGAAACCCAAATAAATGAGTGGTATCACTTCAGGGGCACGAAATGTGATCGCAGCCGAAATATTACATCAAAGCGAGGCCACATACTCCACTAAAACCGTTTAAAGATGCGACCAGCTGCTCTTTAGCAAATGGCAAGCGGGTTAGCTTTTAGTCGAGGAACACTGATGCAGGACAATCGTGACGTCGCATCGCCGTGGAGGAGCTGCGCTTGATTGGTTGTACTGTCTACCGTAGCACCCTCGTGATGTCACGTCACGGCCGTACGGCTGATGATCAGTGTTGCCACCCTCTAGCCCAGGGGTGGCCAGGTTGCGGCTCGCGAGCCGCATGCGGCTCTTCGTGTGTTGAAGTGCAGCTCGCGGCTCCCCCCCCCCTACTCCTCCGCCTCCCTCCCGATCACACGAGCACTTCCCCCCAAAAAAGGAATGGAACGCGTTTCAAATCTAAAGACAGGTTGCAGTTTGTCAGTCTTGTGCTACTGCTACTTTATGTAAAGTTGGACTGATTTTGACTCGGATAGATTGAAAGTAGTTCGAGTTTCGTTTATTGCTCTGGAGAGCGGCTCTTGGAAGTTTCGTGGTTTTGTTTGCGGCTCTTAGGCAGGGTCAGCCTGGCCACCCCTGCCCTAGCATATAGCTTTGGTTTTGCATTAGACGCCTGAGACCAAACTTTAAGCCACGATTATTAAAAAACTACATGCACTATCAAAAAAAAAAAAATGAAAGACTCGTACAATTTTCTGTAATGCCGAATGAGAGCGTAGTTCTTGAGGAGGTGGAGGGGAGGGTATGGAAGTGAGGGTATATCCAACACCTCCTAGAGAAGAAGGCCGTAGCGCTCCGAGTGGTTATGTCAAAATGTCGGAGGAAGGAAGGCCATGGCACAACTACGTGAGAAAATACTTTCTATCGACGTGAAAGAAATGTTTTTTTGTCAAGCGGCGCGGTGGTGTTCGTGCGCGTTTATCCGCCATTAATATATGTTGTGAAAGCGCAGTCTCGTACAATTTATTATATATATAATATAAATGTAATATACAACGCGTTACCAAGGTTGAAGGTACCAAATTTACATTCATGAGTATCCCCGTAACCGCGGGACTACGTGCAGTCCCGCAGCTGCCCACATTTTTCGAATGAACCGGCTCCGAGTCTCCAATGTGACATCTTCCCTCATACGGGCTCAGATTCTGGTAAATTTACGTTGTGTGTGAGCTGCTGCTTGTCTCATAAGGAACGCCGAGACATTTCAGAAGGGAAGGAAACCAAAAAAAAAATCCAGTCATCGCTGCAGGGAGCGCACACGAGCAAGAGATGGGTTGACAACGTTAAGCCTCTCGTCGCCGCTGCTTTCGTGTGTAGTTCTTTTGAGACTTGTTTCCTTCCCGTCGTAATTCTGTAGTCACCGCAGTCTCGGGTAGTTTCTTTTTTGTGTTCGCTCGATACTACGGCATTTACGTGGATTCGTGGAACAAGTCCTGCTACGGTTTGAGTGACGTGTGACAACTAGCCAACGATGACACTGGTCGATTATCGATAGGCCTCTCGACAGAGAGAGGCTTCTTGGAGTTTGTGTTCAAATGTTTTCGTCATGGATATTGTGGGACGTATGGATACGATCGACAGGAGAGAAACAACCTATTTACGGGCTTTCTTGGTAATGTTGGACGCATATAAAGTGCTGCAATCGTGTTTTTTTTTTTTGTTAAATCATGGGGGTAGGATGGAATCTCGTTCTTTATCAATATCCGTGCGCAGTTGCGTCGGCATTTGTAAATATGCGTGGTAATCTAGTTTTCACTGGATGGTGAAAAACAAATTTGTGCGATTATTCAAAGTGCATTGTTTGTGGTTATGTGTTTATTTTTCTAATGTTATTTTATTGCCTTTACCGCGTTTATACTAGAATCTTAACTGTATTAAGGTAATAGTATTATTGTTTACGAAATAAGTTATATTTGCTTCTAAGGCAGCTCGAGCCCATAGGGAGAAGTAAAGTAGTTGACTAAGTAGCAAGTTTCGTACCCCTGCCACACGGAAAAGTTAATATATTTTCATTAAATGATGTGGGATTTAATCAGTTCACGGTCTTGAGTGATTATACCAGCGTCGCAAGCTGATTTGTCAACCCCATAATGCCATTCGATTGAAATTTCATTAATTTTGCCGTGTGGCCGGGGTATAACGCAAGAATTCAGTGACTGCACGCGATGACATCGCTTACATAATCGTAAGTGACACTTGTCTTGCCGTGTCCGCGTTGACTACGTCTACCTGATTTTCAACTGTGATCTGTTTTGCTGTGTCCAATCACTGCGTGTCTCGCCATTTTGTCGAAATATTTCTGTATGAAATATGCATTCCTACAGCAATAATTGCGTGACTCAATGTTTTCGACTCAAAAACAATCACGTTTTTCTATAGACATATTTTACGCATACCTCGTGCCATTTCGTACCGATTATTTAGGGGTGTAATATTTTGCCCGTGTAATAAAATGTTTTCTAGACCCGTTGCTATGTGCAGCTTTCATTTTGGCTAATAAGACACGCGTATGTGACTAAGTGCGCGTTACGACGGTCAATCCACGCGCGTTGCCTTCGCTTCGACGCGCGCCCCCGATGGCCTTCCTTTGCGACGTCACGAGAAGAGCGCTACGGCCTTCTTCTCTAGGAGGGGTTGGTATATTCCTGCTCCCCCTCCGTACCCTCTTCTCCTCCCATTTAGCGGGAAATTTTCGCTAAATTAAGCGAAAATTTCCCCGCTAAATTTAGCAAGGAAACATTCCCGCTAAATGTAGCGAAAAATTTACCAACATTTTCTTGCTAAATTGAGCAGAAAATTTACCAACATTTTCCCGCTAAATTTAGAGAAAACTTCCTTGCTAAATTTAGCGAAAAAATTTCCGCCAAATTTAGCGGGAAACTTTTACCCTTGTGTCGTCATGTGTGATGTCACTATGCGAAACGTCCCATAATAAGACGCGCGGTTACGCCGACCGGCCACTCAACCCGGAAACGGATGCCCAAGAGCTGCGCTCTAAAAAATTTATACCTCGTAATCCAGTGACACTGCTTTAGCTAAAAAAAAAAAGTCATAAACTCAAATTAAAAAATATTGACCGAAGTTGCCCTTTACGTGAAAGTGCAATGCCAGAAGGACCTCTCAAACTGGTGTGCCAGGCGGCCATTTCGCCCTTTACGTGAAAGTGCAATGCCAGAAGGACCTCTCAAACTGGTGTGCCAGGCGGCCATTTCGCCCGTGTGTCGAAAGTGGTCTTATGGTGGCAACGAGCGACGTCGCAGGAGCCGGTGCGACGTCACGATCGCGACGGTTGGCACTAGAAGTCCCGGCAAAAACACGAGCTAAAGCGAGCAACGCCGTCGTCGCGGCGTCTCGACTTGCAACCACCGAAGGTTCCGTGGGCCGCCAGGCCAAAGAGCGACCAGCAGCAGAACGAGCGTCGACCGCACCCGACGCCGCTGCCACAATGGCACAGTTCCGGGCGCCGTAGCAAAAGAAAAGACCCACCGGTCGCCACGGGACGGACCAGACGACCTCGATAAAGCAAGTCAAGGTTGCGGGCGAGAGACGCAAAGGATACGACGACGGTTCCTTTCGGCACGTTGCTCATCCTGGCGCCGGGAGACGTCAGGCCGGGGCACATGATGTTGGCGCCGCTCAGCACAAACCGGATGGCGCCCTTGTCCACTTGCTGCCACGGACAGATGAAAGGGTCTGGGGGTGGCAGGGAAGACGCAAACCTCTTCTTTTACGCTCGTTAAGGGGTCCAAATCCTAGCGCCTATTTTGTTGTCTAAATGTCAACCACGTTCTAGCCACACCACGGAGACACTAATTATTTGCTCGAAAAGACATTCGAAACATTATTTAAAACAAATAATCCGAGTGTTGTTACGTCATTCTGAACTTAAAAGCAGCACCACTCTGCGGAAGTGCGCGAGCCCCTTCGAACTGGATTTCCCTTCTCCCCCGGCCCATTCAAGTCCTGCGGGGAGCAAGGAGGGGCAACTAAGACGGCCAGGTTGTAACGCATTGACGACACCAAGAGCCGGAGCTCACGACCACGCCAGCACCGAAGCAGATTTGCCCATGCTGGGCCAGTTGCATCGCATTCTCCGATGGCTGATGTTCGAGCGTTAGCTGGAACCGGTCCTTTGGAACAAGAAATATAGCCGTCCATTCAAAATACAGGCACGCGATTGTCATTACCAGGCAGGGTCGATCACGTCCAACTCGTTTCCAAACGTGAGAGGTATATTTTAAGTATTGATTCAGTATCCTCTTAAGACACCGCTTTTCCTCTCGACTACTACTACTTGTCCCTGTCCGAAGTGACAATGTGTTCTCGCTATGTTCACCCAACTGTACGGTGACCAGACATCCCGTTTTAGGGGTTCATTCCTGCTGTCGAGTCATTTTGTCTCAATTAAGCCAAATTCACTGTTTCCCTGGAAATTCGCTCGCAAACCTTGTACCGAGCGAGAGGAAGAAAACGAAGAATGCTCGCACGTTACATTTTATGAGAATACACATACTATAGAAATGTTACTTCCCATAAAGAACAATTTCAATGTTTTTTTTTTTTTTTTTTTCTGTGGTTCCACTTGCCAATACATTTTGTTTGGACAGACACGTGTACTGGGCACTTTCTTAGATTGGGTACTATTCTTAGCATGCCTCGGTTTTGTAAAGTCGGTAAAAAAGGTGCTCGTGTACTCAACTACTCAATGGAAATCCCCGAAAGGGTGTGAGTTTTTGCAGTGAACTGAATAATGAAGAGTAGCAGAGCCTTTCTTTTCCATGTTACTACCTCCCACTCTCCTCACCCTTAAAGTCCCGTTTTCCGCTCCGAGGATTACGGTCACCCTACAAAACTAGCCCAAAGGCTCGTTTTGGTTCAGACGCCTCCTTCTGCGGGTATGTGGGCAGAAAAAAAACAAGGTAACACGCGCAAAAAGAAACAAAATGCGGAACAAAATCACACGCACAAAATAGTGGGACTTCATGCTGGCAGCATTTCAGTCTCAAAGACATTTTAAGCGAAGGAATAATACTCAAAGCGCCTCCTCGGCACCAAAAATCCCCCACCCTATAAATACGGTAGTCTCGTTGCAATATATCAACCAGGGTGCTGAGCAGAGGCCGTAAAGTGGTTCCGCACGAGAATTCTCACGATTCGGGGTTTCTCCAGAACGCCCTAAGCTTCACGATTCTCCAAATTGGCACGGTCACGACAATTTACCGCCAGAATCAAGTGGATCTTTGGTGCCTCGAAGGGAACGTGTAAATCGTTTTTTTTTTAATGTGTTGAGCTAAAAAGTGATCTTGAAGTGGATAGATAAAATTTGAAGTAAGTATCTAGGTATTTACAGTCTCCACCAATTTAAAAGACCCACTCGGAGCGCGGGGCCAACGTGGCGGCTGGACGGGGTGCTCCTCGCGTTTTGGGCGATTCCATTCCATGATGCACCAATTCAGTTTGGCTGCATTATCAAATCATGTCGTTTAACACCTGAGTCAGCGGTGCAGAAAAGGACAAAAGTTTTAGTCAAAGGAACAGACACGGAAGGGAACATCATTCTTTGGCTGCTACTCCTACTAAAAGTTTTTTTTTTTTTTCCTTTTCTGCACTACAGACTTGGATGTTAAACAACGTGATTAGCCACCACCAGCTCGCCTGCGCACTTACAGCCTTTTCGCCGCATTATCGAATTTCGCTACGCTCGGAGCGACGTAAAACTGGCCACGAAACACGACGTGCTCCCGACCGCCATCTTCTCGGCCGCGCGGTCTGAGAGGGTCTTTTAAATTGGTGGAGACAGTGCCTAAGGTACACTTAACATGAGCGACCGTTAACTGTATCTTAGGAACCTTTTTAAACTGGCTTCTGCAACCCTGCAACCTTCTCATTCATCCACATGCACTCGCGACTGCAGTGCACGTTCCACCCCCGTAGCTGCAGAGCAGCACAAGTGCAAGAGCGCGATGTGGCTTACAACCATTCGATGTCACGAAATGAGAATGTTACTAATGCAATTTTCTGCTTCGAGGAGGGGGGGGGGGGAGATTATTTTTTTGCAGGTTTTTAGCGGCACAACTAAAAGTGGGTGAACTCGCCCGCTGCATCAAAACCAGGAAGTACTAAGTAAAGTATGTGCTGGGCTGGTTGGTGCACATTCAGGTACAAAATAAAAAAGCACGAAGCAAAAAGCCAAAAACAAGGAAGTACACAGGACAGGCACTACCATAGAACATTGAAGAGGGCAGACTGTAGAAAGAATGTAATCTAGTAAAGTATGTCGCTGGGCTAGATAACATTTCCTTTCCAGTGGGCCCTTTTCAATGTTCTACGTTAGCACCCGTCCTGTCTACTCTCTTGTCCTGGTCTCTTTTGCGCTACTTTATTTAGTACCTAAATAAGAAAGTACCATTTGGATGGAGTGACCTTCAAAGGTGCACTAAAGGGGCTTCTCACTTCCGTCTTTTTGCTCATTCCGAAAACAATGATGCTCGGACGGTCTCCGACTCACACTTGTGGAGCAGTCGTAGCGTGGGGAAGTACTGTCCTTCCCTCTGCCGGAAGAACAGCAGCTCTCCGTTGCCGTTCACCAGGATCTCAATGTGGTCGTGGCTGCATCGAGAGAAAGGGAGCGCCGTGGAACGTTAGTAGCTGGGTAAGTCGGTACGTGTCACGAGGGAAATAAAAGAGCGCAGAAAGATTATGGGGACAAGTGAAAAGAATACACCGAGACAAGTGATACGGCGGGTAATGGCTCGACGAAGGCATGTACAGCCTCAATGTGTTTTACGGTGTCTTATTCTTTTGCGTAACTGTATTTTAAAGGGCAACTCCGTTCAATTTCAAAAATTTCGGGATTATGAGTGATTTCACATTGAAAAGCACTAATAGCAGGCACTATGTCAATTCCTTCGCGATAAATGGGATATCTTTTGTGAGATCTCACTTTATACGTGAGCCCAAACCGAAATTGCACTTTTGGCTCTGTTAGGCAACATTGGCCTCGGGCCACCAAAAACACTGTTACCACGAGGTACGAGCGGTCGCGTGATCCCCTACACGACAATGGAGGGGGATTGGGAGGGCCACCGGTGGGGCGGGAGCGTGCGAGGTGCAAGTGTCGTTTGCACCGCATTCCTCACTATATTTTGGCATCTACGGTGTCCGCGACGACACCAGCACAACCGCGGCATCGATTTGCACTTCTTCGGGAAAGACGAGAGACAATAATTGCAGCCGGCGAGACGACGACAACGGTTGGGACACGCGAGATGGGGGGGGGCGGCCGGACGGCTCCCAAGGCTGAGAAGCGTGCCGCACAGGAACGTTACGCCAAACACGTGGACACCGCCGAGCCAACGCCAAGAACAGACACTGCTGGCGTCACCTGTTACATGATAGGATGGATGCTTGGGCGAGCTGGTGAACCATATTCTACGGTGACAGCACAGAGTCACCTCCTACACTTGCCCGAAGATATAAAACCAAACAAAAAGTAGCAATGTTGATGACGTTCAGCTCAATGTTGGCTGCGCCCACACTGTAGCCTCGACTGCGCCGTTGAGTGCACCTCAGTTCACCCGTTTGAGTCAGCCGATTTCGACAACTTGGTGCATTCCAAAGTTTGTCGGACCGTTTAAGAAACATTTAGGCAGAGCTAGGTTGTAATATTTGATGCATGATCTTCCTAGGTGGTATTAAGAAGGTCTGCATTACATTTTCAAAAACAGAAATGAAGCAGAGTCAAAGTAAGGAAAAATGGCAGTCCATAGTCAGCACTGTGTCCGTACGGTATTCCTTCCTTTTTGCCGTGCTTTGTTTCTGCTTTGTTTTAATTTTCTCGTACCAAGTACACCCCGGGAAGTGTTGCACAGCAGAACCACTCCAGACAAACCACCTAGTATTTTACAAGCAAAAAGAAAAAAAAAAAAAGGAATGTGTGCTTTTGCTACTAAAATTTTTATTTTATTTAATAAACAACCACTTAGATCAGGGGCAGATTTACCAACCGGCAGAGAAGGCAGCTGTCTAGGGTAGTAGAATTCGATGGGCGGCAAGGTTTCGAGGGTGTCTATGCCATACTCCATTTAACTACAACTTTGTAATGGCAAAGGCCACAGTCCCAACGAGCCAATGAGCAAAGTCGGATACGAGACGCGCGGCAACCTGTCGTCGGAGCGCTCTCCTCCTGCAGAGGGCTGTCACGTGATGATGATGATGATGATAAATGATGATGATGATGACGTGTTCTGTTCAGTGGCTTTTTATTTCCCGAACACGCCTGGACCGTGGTTTTGTTCCTGGGGAGCTTGATTCGGTAATGGCAGCCTATTCATGGCTTGCACCAACGTCCCATCAGCTGCCACTTCGTTCCTCCGGCACCACGCATCTTGCATCGCCGAATTTGTTTTTCTCCGCAAGATCAGGTAGGAATGGCCACCGGCATGGTGCAATGACGTCATTTACGTGCGAGCCACAGATCTTTAAATGCGTTAAATGCCCCGGTGCATGCAGCCGTCTTCGGTTTGGACTGCACCATGGATTCGACTGGTTTTGTGATGCCGCAGCACGGTCACGAGCTCATGCTAGTGATGGAAACAATACCCAAACAAACGAGTGAATTATTAACGTCGTCATTCAGTGCTGTCACACGGAAACCGACCACGGTCGGCGACAGGTTTCAAGCGTGGGACAAACTCCTCCCCGCAAAGACCACCCCTCTTTCCACTTAAGCAAAGCGAATGAGGGAGAAGAGGCCGGTCAAAGCCGTCTAGAAGACAAGGCCGTAGTGCTGACACTTTTGCGTCACCAGCAAAGGACAACACTGGACGGATATTGGAAACGAGTGCTGCGTAAGGGCTTGGCTTCCAGTCAAGTTTGAGCCGAATGTTGACGCAACCGTTGTGTCCAATCTGTGACCAGCGTTGGCCTTCGCTGATGACGTCTTTATCAGCACTACGGCTTTGTTATCTAGCAGGTGTTGGGCCAGTCCCCCCTTGCCTCCTCTCCAGCGGTTCGCTCTGCAAAAGTGGCAAGAGTGGAAGGCCTTGCGGGGGAAGCTTTAGTCTCTTGCGCAGCCCTCACCACTTGACGATCCTTAGTGAGTCCTTCTTGGGCAGGATCTGGTTGATGTAGTTCTCGACAGTCGGGAACTGCTCCACGATCTTGTTCTTGATGGCCTTCTGCACCGACGACTTGAGCTGCGTGATGCCGGACACGTGCTCTTTCTCGTCGAATCTGCGTCAAATGAATGGGGCGAGTCCGTTCATCGAGGATAAAACACCCCCCGCGTTGCCCAATGTCGCCACTCAACGGGACGCAAGTGCGAACAGTTTGGACGCGTTGAAAGCTTACACGGCGCTCATTAAATTCGGACATATACAGCAGTCGCCAGTCAAGAGAGAGGCGACAGTCAAGGATAATTACTGCGTCGTCGGCGAGGCAGCACATTGAAATTGGGAACTGGGCAAGGTTTGACGCGGTCCCAGACCTGAACGTGTCGTGTACCCGGGATTAAACTGTACGTTAACCGTTACGACTGAGGGCTTCTGCTATGAAATTACGCGAGAGACAAAAGAAAACGTATACTTTTTGAACATGTTGACGCCGGGCAGCAGGCAGCCGGTTCCTCCGAAATGTCCGAGATGCTCCGACGGCTCGCCGACAGCCGACAGATCCGATTCACAGGTCGTGTTCCAAAATTTACTCGATCGTACTCCAGGGTAAGGGTTTTGTACCTTGCCTACCCTTGTCCAGCGTTTTTCAACCTGTGTTGTCACGTGACCCGACCCGCCGGAATATTCAGTAGTATCCGGTAACCACTCGGCTCTATTTGGAATACAGCCAGAAATTTGGAACGCAGGTTCACTTTAACGCAGGTATGGTGCCAGGCCAAGGAGGTTATAATGTTTGGTCAATGGGAGGCGCGGGCAGAGCCAGGGCCAATGTTGGCCAGGGCGTGCGCCAGACTTGGAAAGAGGGCTTGGCATGCTCTCTTGGCCAACCAGAAGCCGAAAAGAATCCCCTGGCGGTGGTAGCGAGAAACAGGTCTGATCAAAGGTCTATGGTCTATGTTCGTATATGGTTTTAATAAGCGCGTAAGAGTGAAGTGTAGTGACTCTTTGTGGTTGAAAATAGGGTGCACTAGTTGTTTGTTTTGATCATGATCATGCAGAAAGATGTAAGAAACGAATGCGCCGCTCAACTCTGTTTTGCTCGGACAGAGTGTGACCGCTCGGACGGCAGATTTCTGGCCCTCGGCGCTTGGCGTACGGATTATGTCGATCGTTCCGCTAGTCGCACTCTTCCACCATCATTTTGGATTAGCGTGATTGAAACATCACGTGTACCATATTTTCAGTCATCGAGAGTTACTCCAATGCAGTTATCAGGTTTGTTTCTCGCGACCACCGCCAGGGTATTATCGCCCAGCCCGCTTTCAGAGCCGTATATTAGGAGAGTTTGGACAATAGGCGGAGCAAAGGCCGCCGCCAGCGCCGAATATTCCCCCCACGCTTAGAGCGTAAACTAAATTTGTGACACAGCGTCGACCAATCAGGAGACCTCTACTCCATCTCACAAATGTCTGCAGTGAAGACAAAGGCACAGGCGCGTGAGCCTAGCTCAGCGAAACGCTTTTGTTTGTACGAGACCTCGTGCATAGGAGGCACTTTCCAAAGCCACGCGCTCGTGCCCATGCCTTTGTCAGCACTGCTAGAACCAAAGTAACGGTGGCTAGAATCGGCTAGAACAGCGTCCTGAGACTGGCTGAAAGAAAGCAGTGCAAGGGGTGGGGTGCGCGAGCGTCTTGAGACGCGGAGTTCCGCTCGGCACGGCTCAAATTATACTTCGTTTCACTTTATCTGCGAGCGAAGCCAAAGCTAGAAGCGCGAGACCAGCGCTTTTTGCATTTCTCCCCAGCTCACGCGCTCGAGCAAAGCCTGAACGCACGGAGCTTCCGTGCTCGCGCTTCCAGTTTTGCCTTCGCTCGCACATAAGGTTAGAGCACACTACCACCGCTAGGGGCTGTTTCGCGGCCTGTGGTTGGCCCCGAGATGCTCGCCTATTCAAACCAATGTATGGCCAAACTCTCCCGCTTTCGGCCAATGGCGCCTCCTCATTTGTCTCCTATACTTCCCAACGAATGGCCAAACTCTCTCCATATACGGCTCTGAATGTACTCTACAAACGTCCTTGACTCTACATACCACTGATCTCTATTGTAGTAGGCTGGATCGCTGATCGGGAGCCCGTCGGTGTCGCCACCGGCGGCCATTGCTTGACACCAGGCAATACACGCAAGTCTATGGGAGAAACGCACAACAGTAAAAATATTGAAGCATGTACGCTGTGTTCGGGGGCGAGTATTTTATGGTGTGCTGCGAGCCTTATGTCGGGTGTTTGGAGATCGAATCGGTATTTGTCAAACGTTCGAACGCCGATTAAAAAAATCAAACGTACCGGAGCACCTACGGCTGAGCTGGCAAGCTTGCTCCCGTAGTGGAGTAAATAAAGGAACTTGCCGTCAATAAGACCGTCCTCGGGGAAGCCCAGAAGTTGATGAATGACAAAGAAGTTCCATCTCGACAGCGGCTTTCCGGGTGAGAGCGAATTCCGCGTAGCAAAGCATTCGAGCTTGTCGTCTGCTAAACCCAACTCAACAAAACCGCCACCGACTCCGCTGTAACTCTAGGTAACTCTCGCCTCATTGAGCTGCACTACAGCGGAGTCACTCTCGACCACAAAATATTTATTTATGAGAACTGCGAGGGCTGTCTGTTCTAGTGTTTGTACTCATGCTATCTAACGGGCTTATCGAAAAGCATGCAAAACGTTTCAGTGCCGACAACAGCTTAGAAACGAGGAAAACGTCACTTTTTCTCGTTTTCCCCATAGACTCCCATGCGTTGGCTGGTGTCAATCAATGGCCGCCGGTGGCGACACTCGGCCCCAGCTGCCGAGGCCGTGTTCCGCGATCCAGCCTACTACAATAGAGATCAGTGCTACATACTCTATGCAGGGAACGCAGCGGAGCTGCAGCGGAGAAGAGAACACGGAGAATAGGTAAATAAACTTATGGCTAAACCTTTGTATTAGGCAGTAGCTTGCGCCACCTAGCTTAAAAACCTTTACTCCGCCCTTTTTGCTTTTGCTAAGATTTTTAATGGATCTTGTCTTTGGTTAAATCCAGGCTAAATCATGAAAACTACCATTCGAACATTTCACTTATGTCGCGTGAACAAGCCCTACCTGCGCTGAGTAATCAGCAGTGCAGTGACTTGTAATCAGCAGTGCAGTGACTTGTGTGTGTGTGTGTGTGTGTGGGGGGGGGGGGGGGGGCGTAACCGCAGTTAAGTTTGCCCGTGTAACAGGGGTATTACACGGGCACACTTAACTGCAGTTACGCTAAGCCACAGTCAGCGCACAATATTTGCCGACAGCAGGCCCGTAGCTCTCAAGTTTTGAGCAACGCTCCAGGCGAGCAAAATATAATATTTGGCTCGCGTTTCGAACATGCGTCAACACGCTTCCCCACTACAGTTTTTTTTACTCCGTTCCATTCTGAGTGCCAGCGTAGCAGAGGCTACAAGAGAGAGCTCCGAGCTTCCAGTGTCCCTGCCAAGCACGCGCGCTCGTGCAGTGCGAGCATCGTTCAGGGGAACATGCTTTAGCAAGTAGCTTCGGTTTCGCTATCAAGTAAAGTGAAACATACGGGCTCACGGAAGCCATGAAAGAAAGCAACAAAAAAATAAAGCTGAAAGGAATGTTTAATGGAACGCTGAGGCCCCGAGCTGCATAATTCTTTTTTTTTTTTTTAGTTTCTTTTTTGTATACGTTTTGTTATCGCGCGTCTACAGATGCTGACAGATGCTTGCATTCGAAGGCGGCACGTGCGAAATCTCCTTATGCAGAAACAGTCATATTGAAAGCCGGATAAAACAGTGCGGACAGCGTGCCTGCGTGGTGCTGCCATCATAACATGGTCGCGTCTTGCGGACGCGCTCGCGCCCCCTGCCCGAGAGCAACGGGTCGATGGGCGAACGTGCGCTTGAGCATCTTGAGCATCTATCGAAGCAGTGCACGCGCGCTCTTCACGTGTATAGTGCGGTATCTGTGGTGCCGCGAAACAGCAGTTAAGCTGAGTTAACCGCGGTTAAGTGTGCCCGTGTAACAGGGGTATAACAGGGGTATTAGCGTGCAACGCTGTCAAAGTTACTGGCGCGAGCGCGTGGCTTCATTTATGGTTCCGTTTGAGCGAGAACGCATGCAAATGATTAACGAGTTCAAGCCCCATGCTCGCACCAGTAGCTTTGACTGCGTTGCACACTAAGTATGAAACAGAGTATAAATAATCTCTAAACTTCATTTCAGCGGAACACCAGAAACAGCCGATGCTACAAGCGCGAGCTCCGGGCTTTCAGCGTCCCTGCCAAGCACGCACGCTGGTGCAGTGCCAGCACTGTTCAGGGCCACATGCTCGAACTCGGAGGCACTTCGCAATTTTCCAAAGCCACGCTAGCCACGCGCTGGCGCCCGTGCCTGTCGCGTGTCCACATGCTGTGCCACAACATCAGCAACGGAATATCGAACCCTACGAAGTACAAGGGCAAGAAGAAACTAAAGAATGCGTTCATTTCGAGCGCCGGGTTGGAGCTTTGACAAATCCTTCAGACAACGCTTGGTAGCGACAGCGCGTCCACTCCACGAATCCCATCTGGTTGTTGTGTTTATCACGTTCCTGGTCCTTTGTTACCTATTTTTCTCGCCAGGACAATCAACGCGGTCGACTGACGACTTCCTTCAGATGTCCGAACGGGACATAGACGCGAACGTCAGCGAGTGTCCATGGACGCCTCGCAGGGAACGCCAGGACTTTTGGATTCCCGCCGACAGGCCCACGTGTCCGTCCCTGTCGGCGTCCATCCCACAGAGTTTTCCCGTGAACGCAGAAGTCAACGAAACTCTACTCGGCAAGCTGTCCGCAAGGCTACAGCCGGGGGGTCGGTGGGCGCCATTTTGGTGCAAGTCGGCCCACTTCGTCGCCATCTTGGTCCCTTACCGCGACCGCCAAAAACACCTCTCCCTGTTCCTCCAACACATGCACCCGTTCCTGCAGAGGCAAAGCGTGCAGTACACCATCTTTGTCGTCGAGCAGAGCGCCGAAGGCGCCTTCAACCGGGCCAAGCTGTTAAACATTGGTTTCGTGGAGGCAACGAAGCGGGACAGTTACTGCTGCATCTTCTTTCACGACGTGGACTACCTTCCGGAAGACCTGCGTAACCTCTACCGGTGCGAGCAGTATCCCAGGCACGTGGGCTCGGCGGTCAGCGCGTTCCGCTACGTCCTGCCCTACCCCGAATTCTTTGGCGGGGTCGTTTCGATGAGGGCCGAGCACTTCGTCCGGATCCGGGGCTTCTCGAACCACTTCTTCGGTTGGGGCGGAGAAGACGACGACTTGTTCCGACGGGTCAAGCACGCCGGACTCCCGGTGGTGCGCTGGCCGTCGTCGATATCGCGCTACACGATGCTCGAACACAAGAAAGAGGTGCCTAACCCTCACCGCGATGCGCAGCTGCTCAGCGGGGACGAGAGGTTTCAGTCGGATGGTCTGAGCAGCCTGGAATACAAGCTGATCCAGCTGGAAGAGAAGCCCCTGTACACGCACATCCTGGTCGATGTTTATGCGCCGACTTGATTAGAGTAGAGGGAAGCACCCTCACTCGACGGATCGGTTCAGCCCCACGAAAGCGCTGCCGGTGAAGTCGTTTGCTACGTCAATAATTCTAATGCGTTTCTATGGGGCTGTGTTTGATCACTGATAGGGCAGGAAGTGTAAAGACAATTCCACCCGCATATTTGCATATAGTTATTGGGAACAGCATGCGTATATGTCTGTCACGATTCCCATTTGTGTAATACTTTCGTCTTCGTAATAATAAGGGCGGGTTGAGGTTACCTTGTTAGGAATATTTCTCAGGCTTGGCTGAGAGTGAACAGTGAGAGGCCTTTATGACAGGTACAACTAGTGGAAGTATCTGTATACGGTGTCAGTTTGACAGCACGGACTTTTCAACTCGGACACTCGTCGTGATAGCTGCCCTACTTCGGGAGCTGTCCGCTCGCCCAATAAACGTCTCTCTGGTGTTCGGCATCGTATACCTTCTGTTGAGCGGCAGACATATTAATGAAGGGTGCAAAGTATGTAAATAAAATTTCAGTACTTGAAAGTTTTTTGTCTCGATATAAACTGTGTCATGGCAGCACCCGGGAACCATCAATTTCGTCCGAAAATGCAAGAAAACATCTTAAAACAGATTAAAAAAAAAATTACCAAATCACACATAGTGGATGCCTCGGAAGCTTTGTTGGAAGTCACAACGTCGCGGGAAGGGCGTAAATCCATTCGAATTCCGGGGGGGGGGGGGGGGGGGGGGGGGGGTGGGGGGGTTCCAGTTTGGTGTGGTAGACATTTTAAAAATAGATTTTTACTAAAAAAAAAATCAGCCCTGCCTGAAAAAAAAAAAAAAAAACCCACAAAAAAAAAAACTTAACGAAAAAAACAAAACAAAAAAAAAAAAACTTGTGCAGTCATGAACTCTAATGGCGAGTTCGGGGCTAAGCTCGACTTCGGCGAGAATCTCTCCGATGCGACGTAACGGGGGAGGGGAGGAGCTTCTTTTGACTCCGCCCCGGCGAGTTTCCCACTCCTCCTCTTACATTTCCGACTCCCCCTGCGGCGGCGAGTTCCCCAGAGTAGCTCCGATTTGTCCCTACGCTCCGCAGTAAAGGGTTTAATTTTTTTTTTTTAACCGGGGGATCGGATTTTTAACGTTCATCACGACTACTGCGTGATGAGCGTTAAAGATCCCAGGAATGCGGCTGTACTGCACCGGCTAAATTTCTCATCTACAGCTGGGAGACTCGTCGCCCGTTGAGGCAGACCAAGTTCTACCCAACAGTTCTATAAACATACACACACCCGAATTTTGTATTCAAATCGCAAATGACAAATAAGAATCGGTAACAGCAAGGATGCTAATTATACAAATATTGCTTGGATATGGGCTAGTTAGTTAGACGTTCTGGGGGTTTGCTGCACTGCGTAGATGCAAAAAAAAAAAAAAAAACGCGCTTGATACAATTTAAACTAAATCAGGGAATAGACGACAAACAACATACATGAATGGCGCAGACTAACAACTGTGTAATTTCTTTCTCATCTTTCTCCCCTTACACCGCCACACAGCCACAATAATTTTGCAAAATAGGGTGCAAGTGGAGCGAAAGCTCGAGCTGCAGAACCCAATCGCCTTCCGAAGCGACGAACACGCACGTGCTGGACTGTTCCCCCCCCCCCCCCCCCCCCCCCTCCTCCCCCGCCCGTTTCGATCTAAATGAACATCGTACCGGCGTGCGGTCGTGTGCCACTATACTGCGTGGTGCACGTTAAAGACCTTAGCCTAGTGGTTGTACTGCACTGGCTAAATTTCTTATCTACAGGTAACAATGCCTCCATGTTCTGACAGGCTAAACTCCTGCTGTATAAACAACGACCAATTTGATCGTCAAAATACGGTGTGGAGGGAGAAAGATGAGAAAGAAATTACACACTTGCTAGTCTGCGCTATTCTTGTACATTGCTTTTCTTCTATCCTGTTTTAGTTTAAATTTTATCAAGTGCGTTTTTCTTGCATCTACGCAGCGCAGCAAACCATCACAATAATCATAAAAGCCTGTAGGTAATGATAAATTGCGTTCCTTGCTGCAGATTGCCGTAAAAACACATTTGTTTCTAGTATTCACTTTGTAGGATTTACGACGGGGACGACGGTTCATTCACGGCTCCATCGGCTCAAGCCCGGTTCGCCACGCAGTTCATCGCACAGCCACCTCACCACGTCTTCCGAGAGGCGATACTGTTGTTGAAAATCAACGTCGTCCGTGTCAAACGCATTGGCGTGACTTAAATACCTATGCGGACGGCGAAACACGAACAAGAACGCTGCCATTTTGGACGCTTCTCCCTCACCTCGCGCCCAACTTGCCCAAACTCGCCTAGGCCGGAGCCGGCAAGCTTATCCCATCCGCGGCGGCTTCTGCCACGTCACAGTGACGTCACAGCATCTCGCCGCGAGTTCCGAATATGCCACTCTCCGACCGCCTCAAACCCTGCGTTGTGACGGCGCGTGTCGTCATGCACGGCGCCGACCAATCGCGGCGGGCGGCGAGTTCGGCGGAGAACTCGATCTCTCCGTGCCGAGCTTAGCCGTTCTCCGCGCAACACTCTGCGAGTGCGATGCATTCTGGGAGAGAACTCGAACGGTGCCAGTGATCAACTGCCAGTGCGTTCAACTGGCGCTAGTGTCTATGCGACTTCCGGGAGGTAGCAACCAGTCTACTTTTGCGGTGCTCCTGTGCATTCCTATGGGAAAACGCGCCTGCATTTTGTCTTTTCGCCGGAAAATAACCTGATTAACTTTTATTATTTCGGTTGTACCGGATAGTATGTACATTTATTAATATTGTAAAAGTGTAATTGCTTTAATTACAGCATTTTTCTTTACCACTGAACGATGTTAAGCTTCGCTATATTTCAGGCCCAAACCTATGTTCCATGGCAGATATGTAAAAACGAGCGACGATTCTAAGCAAACTAACGATCGAAAAGAATGCAGAGTGTGTTCAAGGTTCGCTAGCATTGCGGTGGCGCTTATATATTGCTAATATGCCCGTCCTGTCACTCTATGAAAATGACTCCGTCGTGCATCTTTACGATCGGTTAAAAACATTCGAATGTAAGAAATAAAGTACGTGGACTACGAAAGGTGTGCCTTTTTATTATTTCTTATGCCGGGAAGTTTTTATCGGGCACCTGTTCTCTGACTTCCCCCTATTTTCAAAGATTTGGAGCGTGCGGTTGATGATTTGAACCCAGAAAATGCATCTTTGCACATATTCTTGAGCAGAAAGAATAAAGCAGTACTTATTTATTTCAAATCGGACTATACTAGGTGGCTTTCAATTTATTTTGATCGCCTGCATACACAAGGAGTTACTTATCCAGGGTTACTGCGTAGTTCTTGCCGTCTCTCTTGGTTTTCCACATGTCCTTCGCTCGTTTGACACGCATATCTTCCATGGCGGAAAGCGCCGATGCCGTGTTCGCGCTAACAGTGTCCGACAGTGCACATAAATACATGTACGCAGCGGTTTTAGCACCGTTTTTCATGCCACGAATTTCAAATAAAAACGCTGTAACCGACCAATTATTTCGTCTGCGTGACTGGGAAATGTTCCAATGTGCCAGTACGTACGAAATATTCGTGATATTTGCTCTTATAATCGAGCGGAGAGAGAAAATGCACTCGCTTTTTTCCATAGAAATGCATTACCGGAAGTCAATTTCCGACTGGTTGCTGTCTGCTTCAATGGACTTCTTCCAAAACCGACGCGCCCCATCGCGGCAAAATACCACGCAGTGCACTCTGGGAACTAGTTGGCCACTCAGTTTCGGTTTCGGCTGAGCAGCTTCAACTCAGGCTATCACGCCGCGACCGAGCGCGCTGCTTGCGTTTTTGATTATCTGACTTTTCACGAACGTACAATACACTCATTCTCGAGCGATATAAAACGAAGACCGGGGCACTTTCCTTGGTTCCCGAAACACCGGGTATTATGATGAGTGCGTATGCAAATGTAGTAAAACGTGGCTTAGTCACCTCACCCCACAAGTGCATCTTTGAGTTCAATTTCAATAATCCCGTCTAGTACCAGTGAACTACAACTGAAATTTGGTCACCTGGAGCCTTACACGTATTTTGTTTGCCAAACGTCCGCTTCTTGTTACTTCATTGGGCTAAAAGCAAGCCGCATCCTCACAGGAATATCAAAGTTGAGCCCAGCGTTGACGCATGAACTTTTAAGGAAACGCAATAAATTCGACCTCACTACTGCACAAAAGTTACTACGATGTCTTCCTCGTGTCATCATATATCTCCCACTCAAATGTTATGCTGATAGAAGATTAAGTTTTCGCAAACGCTAAGATCGGCTAGCTACGATGCAGGCCCTAACAAGGTCCCCTACTCCTCGCTAAGCCATTTTGGACGAACTTTTACTGACGCCCAAGATCTGTGCCTGAACGGTGTGTCTGAAATTATCTCGGCATACTCAGGCATGAAAAAAAACAAAAAAACATAACAAATATTATGGCCATAAGCAACCGTCAAACGCGCTTTGAATAATTTCGTTCGTTTGGCGCACCGCATAGAGGTTCATGCCTGTCCGGCGCAGTTTCGGCGAACGGTGCGACATTCTTCACACAAGTGCTCGACTTTTGCTTTTTTAAAACGGTATGAATGTGCGAATGTGCCTATATGATTGCAGGATAACTTTATGCGCATACGCGATGTTGAATATTAGTGGAATGAAAGCGGGTGGGGACTTCACTTCGTGCAGTGCTGCGGGTCAGTACAGATAAGAGATAAGAAGTGTGTTAAAATTGAGCTTTTCAATGGCGCCTCCGAGTTTTACCTAGCATACTCAGGCGTATTAAGAAAAACAGTAATTGCAAAAAGTAATATTTCGTCTATGGACGCACGAAACAAACAAACTTCCGGATGAACAACACTAATGTAAAGGCGCGAGCTCGATGTATGCATACTTATTCGTTGCTACAGCTTGTTGATTCGTACACAAGCAAGATCCCCGAGCTTCGTAGCGTCGTGATTTCCAGCACTGGCTTGTCCACATACCTCGATCGGAACGCTAACAGAAAGGCTCAAGTACAAAAATGCAACAAGCATGTGTTAAGACAAGCTAAACGTCTCGGGCTTGTGCTAAAGCTTCGAGGTCTGAACCATTTAGGTTAGTTTAGAGACCACAAGTGACGCTCTCGGGACCAGAAAACATGAGATAACGGCCGTTAATAGTCCACGCTCTGTGTATAATATATTGTCGACGTGTCGATCGAAACCGAAACCGAAACCATGCCACTCTCCTCCCTGGCCAACTAGTTCCCAGAGTGCAACGCGCGGCGTGTTGCATGCAGGGCTTTATGGAAGTAGTCTATTTGCAGCAGCACACTAGCGCCACTTGAACCTCTAAATAACTCTATGATATTACCCAAGCATCAAGGAGAATGCAGAAATTGGTTTTCAACGCGCCGCACGTGCTGGCCTCAGCAGTAGTAAATTTTCTAAAGCAAAAACCTAAAACAAATTGTATCTTGCACGCGCGTTCCTCGACGCTTTATTCTGGTTATTTACTTCGAATCTTTTATACGGGGAAGGCTTGTGCGTGTGGCACGTGGAACAAAAATCCCTGTATTCTTTTTGATGCTTGGGTAATATAGCAAATGGTCTATTGTTTTTGGTGCATATCTGTCTCCGAGACATGTTTCTTTCCGCGGCATTTGTCTCCACGGTCCTTTCTAGGTGTGTCCCCAATTAACGGTGCTTCGATAGCCGGCAATGCTGCGGTCGTCGCGGAGGGTGATGCGTGTTTTCGAGGTCGGCTACACGGTTATGCCTGTATGACCGAACCAAAACACGTTTTTTACAACCTCGCATGATTTTTCAACGAATTATCCATTACTCAATGTGTACATTTATGGTAATTTGTGTAAATAGCTTGTTTTTCACCCCAAATATTCACCAAATACACGGGACTTGCTAACAGTGCAGAACCAGACGAATACTAACTTAGTGCGGTGGTCGCCCAAACATGCTCCCTCTCAAGTGCAACACAAAACAGTAAGAAAAGATCAAAACACGGGCGTTGGCTCTTAAAGGGGCCCTGCAATCATATTTAAGCGTCTGCCTTTTTTGCGGTTTCCACGTCTCTTGGGGTTCGGGAAAGCCAGCGGGCATGGAGAGAGTAACTAAATACCAGTGCGTCATATTTTAACCGGACGACTCGGAAACCTCCTCCGCCTACGAGGGCGACCCACGTTGACGAAAGCGCGCGAAATGTGACGTCTTTGGTCCTGGGCTTACTACTGGTCAGAGCCGCTAAAAGGTTTTTTTTTTAAGTCGAGATACAAAATATAATTGTCGCGAACCGTCTCAATAGACCTTATGCGAAATTGCTTTGTGGTCTGACAACACTGAAAGCGTCGCCATTTTGATGTTGGCAAGCGCTGTCCGTACCGAAGCACGGTGGAGGCATCGGAAACAGCCATACCGGCGACGTGCGATGGCGGAGGAACTGCTTTCCGCCTTCTGACCATATTATGTGGACGAACAGTATAAGCAACCTACCGCAACTGTCTGACAAACCTTTCGGAGGCCTGTGCACGCTGGCGGCAACGTCGTCGAAGCAGCGGACCAAGTCCTACGCCTTCGCTGCAGCTTGTTGTCGCCAGCGTGTGCACAGGCCTCCGAAAGGACTAGGCCGTCATGCCTTTCATCTTTGAGAACACTTTTAATTCTTTTTTCGATGCGAATACGCTTGAAGTCGTACTGTTCAGCGGCATACTGCTCCACGCAAATACATGACTCCAAATTAGTTTTTTTTACTTCTTCCTGGCGGAGGGTTTTTTGGTGGAACACTCGGTGTTCTAAAAGAAACTGTGCCCTGTGTGCAATATTTTCAAGCTGTTGCAATAGGCTAAAA
>JABSTQ010001900.1:0-25865 GCA_013358835.2 Ixodes persulcatus
GGGGGTAAGAAAAAACTCGGAACTTCTAAACGCACGGAGAAGGGTTTCTTCTGGGTCATACACGCGGCAATATTGCATCTTCAACTTGCGACAATTCGTAGAGCCACTAACTACATCTATGCTTAAAATCCCTGAAACTGAACAATAACCCTGGACTATATATGCCATAAGCGCAGGGTATTGAACCGAACCCAAACCGTGAACCGAAACCGGAAAAAAAAAAACGTTATTTTCGCGGGAACCGGAGTTGAACCGGAACAAAATAATTTTTTTTTTCGTTCCGGAGCGGAACCGTTTGATTTTGCGTGCGGTTTTCGGTTCATACGCGAAGTCAGGTCACGTGAAAAGTGCGTGGCGAAAAACTCTGTAACCTAAATAATAAAGCAAGAAAATGCAACAACAAAATATTATTTTCGCGCAAACCGGAGTCGAACCGGACCGAAATAATTCTTTTTTCGTTCCTGGGCAAAACTGATAAATTATTTTTGCGGTGTGTCTTTCACGGGGGAAGTCTAAGAACGAGAAAAATAGGTAGCGCGAAGCTCTTTAACGTACCATTACCAAGTTTTTACATAACGGTCGTCTTCAAAGTTTATAAAGTTTGTCTCAAGAACTCAAACGAAATGAGCATAATAACTATAAATTCTCCAAGATTTCTGGTCTTCCGTATTTCTTTGAGAAATGCCAACATTCGTCCCAACCTTTTCTTGGGGACCGGAAATGGTTCATCAGAGAAAATTTATCATTACAACGTACCCAAATCGTACGTCAGCAAAAGTGGCCAATTAATGAGCCTGTTTGGCGGCAAAACGGTGACCTAGGCTAGTTGGATTTTCATCTCGAACTGAACGTCAAAAAAAAATGGACAAAGAGAGGTATAGACAACACACATAGTGTTGTCTATACCTCTCTTCGCCTTTTTTATGCGTTCAGTTCGAGATTTGGTTGGTGTTTTTTTTTTTGTCTTTAACGTTGTAGTGTTGTGTGCAATTTACTTTAAAGGGCAACTCCGGCCAAAACTCAAAATGAACTAAATTACTGGTATCGCTGTAGTGACACAAAATACGACCCCAGCCAAAATATTACGTCAGTGGGACTTCGCATTCTCATCTAATGCCGATAATAAAAATGCGACCCGCCGCGAGCCGCTGCTCCTTAGCGGGCGGCCAGCGGGTTGCCGATCGCTAAAGCAACATTGGGCCGTGACCTCAGTATCGTTCTCTTTTTTTTCCCTCAATCCGGGCGTTGCGCGGAGTGCGCTTCTTTGAGCCGCTACCACCGCTACTTCGGCTTGTTATTGTCGTGTTTAGCCGTTGCTTTTATCTGTAGCCCGTGTAGCTTCGGTACAGCCATTTGTTTATTTGCTTGTGAGGACTCCAAGACTCGTTTTAGCGAGCAACTCGGTGCGCCCAAGACTGCCCAGCTGTTCCTCGAAAGAGGAAGAATGCAACTTGTAGCGCTGCAGGCTGCTCAAACAACCCGCTGCGCAACACGGAGGTGCTTTTTCACAAGTTTCCAACGGACCGGAAATTGGAGAAGGTGTGGGTGAACGCTGTTCGACGAGTGGACTTTGGACTTCGGCTTTTACGCGCCCGAGGAAAAAAGAACGAAAAAACAGACGCCCAGCACACGTGTGTTCGGGCGCCGCGGCCCGCGCCGGAGAGCCTCAAAGCGTCGTGTCTTTTACTGACCCGCAGCGCGAAAGCGAAAGGGCCCCCAGTACTGTACGTCACTGGCGGCGCGGCGTAGAGCAACGCCGCTCCATCCACCGATGACAATTTAGGCCTAGCAACGAGTACGGAAGACCTAAAGTGCATTCTAAACGCCGTTTTATTTTGCGCTTTGTATGGCATTTTCCATACGGTACACTCGATTAAGTACATCACATTGGACGAGGCACGTGTTAAGTGCCCTTTAATTTTGGTCGAGAACTGCGAGTGCGTGCTGCTGGCCGTGTTTGTGTGATGAATTTGTTTACATATTAGACACCTTGGGTTCATGCAAGGCATCCATTCGTTAGGTGGTGGCGATGAATTTATCCTAAAGTTTACTAGCGTGTCTCTGAGGCTACGCGATCATCTGTGGACTACCCCAGGCGCGGATGGAAACGCGCCTTTAAGGCGCTCGCTTTGTTCGAGAATGTTATTATGTCGTCTTAAGATATTATTTACATTAGGATGGTTCATGCTATAAGTTAGATATTGATTTGTGATTTGCGTGCTGCTTTGCGCGGGGGCGCGGGCTGATAAATTCTGCGTGGTTCAGTTGCTTGGCTTCTCTGATTGCATCGTCGATTATACGGGGTGGATATTTTTGTTTTTCTTGCACTGACCTTAAATTTTTGATGCTCGCATCAAAATTTGTCTCTTTGGAGCAAATTCATTTGAAACGATGAGCTTGGCTATAGGGAATGCTGTTCTTGCAATGGTAATGCAGGTATTGCTGTCGATCTGTTGGCTTACGGTACAGACTTGTGACGAGTTTACCTTCGCCTATTTTAACAGTGACGTCTAAGAAGTTCCTTTCATCCTCTCTCTCTCTCTCTCTCTCTCTCTATATATATATATATATATATATATATATATATATATATATATATATATATAAATATATATATATACAGTTTTTTTTTAAGCTTAACAGATTTGTTAAAAAAAAGCCGTGAAAGTTACACTTATGCAGCTTGTGGAGGTGAGTTATACGGCCAGGGGGACATAATATAGGGGGCTAATTGTAATAATCCGTCGGCTAATTAATTAAAATTCGTTAATTAACTTTTTAATTAATGAAAATAGACATATGGTTCCAATTAGAAACTTGCTCAGCGTCATCGAAAACCCCTAAATCAGTCATTTTTAGAAAGACTTTGAGTGCGTGAGAAGCGTAGTAGTGCACTAAAGTTACCACTCGTGGAGCAGGTACAAGGCTGGGGCTAGATAAGAGACGGAAAAATCGCACGGGCGCCTTATCGCAACCTCTAGCTTTGTACCTGCTCCACGAGCGGTAACTTCAGTTCACTACTACGCTTCTCACGCGCTCAAAGTCTTTCTGAAAATGACTGATTTAGGGGTTTTGGACGACGCTGAGCAAATTTCTAGTTGGAACCATATGTCTATTTTCATTAATTAAAAAGTTAATTAACGAATTTTAAGTAATTAGCCGACTCATCGTTACGATTAGCCCCCTATAATATGTCCCCCTGGCCGTATAACTCACCTCCACAAGCGGCATAAGTGTAACTTTCACGGCTTTTTTTAAACAAATCTGTTAAGCTTAAAAAAAAAAAAAAAAACACCCTGTAGATATACCGGGTGTTCATTTTTAATTCGAACAGATTTATTACAAAAAATCCGTAAAAGATGCACTAGTACGGTTTGTTCAAGTGAGTTATACGGCTAGGGGGACATTATGTGGGTGGCTAATCCTTGCGAGAAGTTGGCTAATTAATTAAAATTCGTTAATTAACTTTTTATTTAATGAAAATAGACACATGGTTCCAATTAGAAATTTGCTCAGCGTCGTCGAAATCCCCTAAATCAGTAATTTTCAGAAAGACTTTGTGCGCGTGAGAAGCGTAGTAGTGAACTGAAGTTACCGCTCGTGGAGCAGGTACAAAGCTAGAGGTTGCGATAAGGCGCCCGTGCGATTTTTCCGTCTCTTATCTAGCCCCAGCCTTGTACCTGCTCCACGAGTGGTAACTTCAGTGCACTACTACACTTCTCACGTGCTCAAAGTCTTTCTGAAAATGACTCAATTAGGGGTTTTCGATGACGCTGAGCAAATTTCTAATTGGAACCATATGTCTATTTTCATTAATTAAAAAGTTAATTAGCGAATTTTAAGTAATTAGCCAACTTCTCGCAAGGATTAGCCACCCACATAATGTCCCCCTAGCCGTATAACTCACTTGAACAAACCGTACTAGTGCATCTTTTACGGATTGTTTGTAATAAATCTGTTCGTATTAAAAATGAACACCCGGTATATATATCTCTCTCTCTCTCTATATATATATATACATATATATAGCCCTCATAGATAGCCTCACTAATATTCATTTATCTGAAGTGCTGTAAGCCTTGGTTTTCATTGCGTGCATTCGCTTTTGTTTTGTTTTATACTATCCGTTTTACCCAGGTATCCTGGGTTGAAGTCCCAACCTTGCCCGTTTCAATATGGATGAGCATCGGACCGGCGTGCGGTCGTGTATCACTACCGCGTAGTGCACCTTAAAGATCCAAGGCTAGCGGTTTTACTGCACTGGCTAAATTGCTCATCTACAACGAGTGACTCGTCACAACTTTCAAAAATGGCTGACCAACTACACGCTCTATAAATATCCACACAACTCCAATTATTATTACTATCTGTTTTTTTTTTATTCTCCTTTTTGTACGTTCTCGTTCCCAACACTACTCCCCTCTTTCCTTTTTTCGCGAAGTAGGAAATCAGCTCTAAGTTGCTTGTTGACCTTTTCTGGTTATAGTAATCAACAACCCTTCTCTTAATATATTATTCATCGGGAAACTGTGGGAACCCTGGGACCTCCGATCTATGTAGTCAAATTTTGCAAACGAGTATTTAAAGAAAAAGCGCTCGTTTTTATACTTGTAATTACACCGCAACAAAGAAGTTTCTCGGTCAGTGGAAGGGCCAGAGAATATACTTGTGTCCCCCTGGTGCAGTAAGCTCGTGTGAAGCGAAAAAACTTTCCAGCTGAACATCGTTGCACAGCCCCTTTATTAGCACAGGCACAAGCCAATTATTTAAGGTGAAGCTGGTCGAGCGGAAGTTACGAGATGACAGACCTTAACTGTTCTTTATTGTTTAAGCAAGATAGTAGTTACTTCGAATAAAACCTTGTTTACAAACTCGCGGCGGAAGCAAATTAATTAATAATGTTGGATGCGTAAGTGCGTGGAGAGTGGAACGGTTGCAAAGGCGGAAGGACGAGACTGAAAGGATTACTCATGCATGCTTCTCTGTAGATTAGTAAATTGCGTTGCATGTTTGTTTAGAGGGCAGAAAGTTAGCCAGCCTTAATGGGCGTCTGGTGTCTCCTCCGCAGAAAATAACTTTAGCGAGTGCACCACCGCTTCAAGCATGGAGTCTTTAAATGTGCTGTGCAATCATTTTTGTCTTTTTCGCTAAGTACCGTTTAGAATTAATTGTCGACACTCGTATCCTACGCAACACGCGTTACATTATTTTATCTCCACGCAACGGCTTTCGCAGAAAAAAAGCTGAAAACAAACGAGCGGATCTAACCCCTTTAACTCGCAGACAGCATGGTTGTTCACAAAATGTGTGTCTGATTATATGCTGTAAATGCTCATCATGTCTAGGCGCCCTGGAGTTGGCAAAGCACATGACAGGTGCTGAGCTCCGGACATTGTTAGGGGTCGGATTTTTCCCGTCACTGCCGGGATATGACACGAGACACTACACGAATGCTCGTCGTGGCTTTGACTCTTGCGAGTCCAAATCCGAGTGTTCAGGCAGTGTTCGTGTTCAATCAATTAGCTGCGTTCAAATATCGTCATAAATAGGCAATTGCTATGGCTACGACATCAATGCGGCTGCGACACTAAATTTTCGAGAGTAAACACTGAAAATGAAAGCTCGACTTTTATCCTTGAAACTACGCCGAGACAATGAGACTTCTCGGGCAGTTGCGTTGCGAACGACTATATTTGAATCGGATAGTGAGAGTAAGCTTGTGTAAACTGAGAAACATTCCATTTCAATATAGAGCTTTAGAATAGAGGGCCCGAAAGCTTTGAGTCTCCAAACAGCCTAGGGCTTCGTAAACAGAAGTTCTGGGCATGCCTAGTGTGAGGCCCCGAGCAATTTGAGGGAAACCCAAAGCGTCTAAAACCTTTATTCTAACCCTTTTTAATATCGCAGTAGTAATAGTGACTCGCGCAATAATGACACGAGATTGCACGCCGCTACGACGCTCTTTCAGAACAAAACAGGCAAGGGTAAGGATTGAGTTAGGATCCCTTAGTTCTGCAGCGGGAGATTTCGCTACAGCTGCTCCGAACTGCAGCGCGTGAGCACATTCGGCCGTCGACCACCCAAACTCTACAGGAGGGAAGTGGTAATGATAAGGAAACTGCAAAACTCTATGATAAAAAAGTTGTATGCTCGATGATGAGGTGATCAGTTTCCTAGTATCCACGCAGTTATTGCTTGTACCAGAATGGAAGGTGTGCTACGTATCCAGGACAGGCACGTAGCCAGGATTTTGATTCCAAGAGGAGGGGGGGGGGGGGGGGCCCGTGGGTCCTCCCCTTCCCCCCTAACCTTGTGCCTGATCCAGGATGCATGTTGTGTGGGATATGTGAGAAATGGTCGCTTTCGTCATGACAGAAAGGTCTTTTTAAGCGTTTTGAGGATGCTGATGACACAAAAAATTGATGTGGGCTTTTATAGTCACTTAAAAAAAAACACTAAAATTAAGAAAAATATTTAATGGCCCAGACAAAAATATTTGTATTTGCAAATTAAAATAAACAAACTTTGGAGCAATTTTACGCTGTTACGCGTAATGTTTGTTGAAATAGCCCGCTCTAGGCCCCGCCCAGGAACGTAGCTAGCTATGCTCCATTTCTTGGCTCCTGTTGTTTGGAATCTCTCCAACTATTGACAGATTGACGCGTGAAATGTTGGTCGTAAAATAGTTTTTCCGTGGTGTAATAGTATATTTATCGAGTATATTTTTATGTTTGAGAAACAAATAATCTAAATATAGCCAATAATTTGTTTTTTCAAAAATGCCCCGAGATTGTCTCTACTTTTTTGGTTTAATGTCGCGTTTACACATATTGCGGGTCCAAAGCACCCTCAAGCTGCTAGTGACTCTTATTTCACCAAGGCGCTCCCAACATTTATGTTTAACTAATTAAAATAAATGATTGAAATTGCATGTTTTTAGAAATATGTGAAATCACTTGAATTATTGCAGACACGAGAGAAAGCACAGTGAATAGTTTAGGTGAAAAAACGTTCACCCTTTCCACTCTGGTGAAGAAGGAAGACCACCGAACCAGTACTAGGGTAGGAATGAAGTAATGGCCGGCCTCAAGTCGGCAAGTCAGAGTGGAAAGGCTGGAAAGGAGGATTGCCCTGTACGATAGGCGCTCGCTGTCCGACGCGGTCGGGCGCGTACTCGCCCGTATACAGGCTCGTTCACACAGACCTGTTCTCGTACGTTACGTTACGAAAACTCACCGGGAAATCTGTGTTTCGTATAAAGCGTGGCTACCAATTCAAGGAGATAGCCCGCCACGCTACATTGAAGAGACGAATGTTTCGGTGGCTTATACCCTTGTTACATGGGCACACTTAACTGCAGTTACGTTAAGCCACAGTTATCGCACAATACTTGCCGACAACATTCTGCGGCTATGCAGTCAAAGTATGGTGCCTGGAACGCGTCTCCGACTGGTGTATTTACCGCGGCCAAAAAAGTGGTCCCTCGATTTCCGCCTGATGACGTCATACAAGTGTCATGTTGTCGCCGGTTGCGATCCTGGCGGCGTCCCAACAGTTGTGGTAGCTGTGGCAGACGCCTGTTCTGCTGCAGGTCGCTCTCCACTGTGACAGTCCACGGAAGCTACAGCAGCCGAAAGTTGGGACGCCTAGGACGCCGTGACGACAGCGACACTCGCGTTCGCTCGTGCTTTTCGCCAGCATTTCTACGGCCAACCGCCAGGATCGCGACAGGCAACAGCATGACACTCCGGCTTCAGTGACGTTATTTCTTGCCACTTGGGGACCACTTTTGATGTATGGGCAGCATAACACGCTAAACACATCAGTCGGAGACACGTTCCAGGCACCATAGTCAAAGCTATGGGCGAACGTGCGCTCGAGCATCTTGAGCATCTAACGTAGCAGCGCACGCGCGCTCTTCACTTGTTATGGAATAGCTGTCCGAGAGTATAGTGCGGTATCTGTGGTGCCGCGCAACAGCAGTTAAGCTGAGTTAACCGCGGTTAAAGGAATTGTCCGGTGAAAAGCGGAAGTTCTTAAGATTTCGTGATGGTTACCTGGTGGGAGCCTAATGGTAAACATAGGCCATTTTTATTCCATAAAACGACACCCCAATTTAGTGTAATCAACGACGGATAATTGAACGAAACTCCATGCCGAATTTCGCAAGTATCAACGGCTGCACTCCCATGCCTGACGTGACGTCACACCAGCCTTGCAATTGTCATATCCTATGCCTCATTCCTCCGTGGGAACACAGTGCTCCCGACGCACCGCAGCATTCCATATTACTCGCCACTGTAAATGTCGCGGAGAAGTGTGGAGCGTGACAACCGCACAACGAAAATACCCTTTCATTCTAAAAAAAAAATCTAGCGCAGCAGCGAGGGTGAACCACGTCGTACCGCTCACGCGGAGGACAAAATTCGAATTGCACTTCAGTTCGGCGCGTTCTTTGCCTGATGTTACGTCAGAAACTCCGCTTCCCTGAAGGTGGAAGAGGAAAACGCCGTTTATGCACGCTTGGGTTAAAATACAAATACTCCTCCAGGGAAGCACACAAAATTCAGAATTGTCGTGGAAGATGCTCCTACAGCCATTGACTATGAGGTCTAAATGTTTTCATGAATACAAACTTTGACCGGATAATCCCTTTAAGTGTGCCCGTGTAACAGGGGTATTAGACGTAACGTAAGAAAACGGCGCTGTGTGAAAAGTTGAACCGAGCTCAACTCCTTACGTTACGTTATGACGCGCCTTGTGTCCTTCGTTGCCACGGAAACTCACCGTCCTAGCTCGTCGTCACCGAAACATTCGTGTTTAGAATGTCGCGTGGCAGGCTATCTCCTTGAATTGGTAGCTACGCTTCATAAAAATCACAGATTTCCCGGTGACTTTTCGTAAAGTAACATAAGAAAACAGGTCTGTGTGAACGAGCCTTTAGTCTGCAAACGAGGCCCAGCGTTTCGAAACTATGCCCGGTGGCAATCACTTCATGAAACAAACGATGTCCCACCGGCAGATCGTTTCGTCAACGCAGCGATGTTTAATGCGAGTTAGTTTCATTGAAAAGTCGACGATGAAACTAACTCGCATCTTCGCCGTGAGGGTCGCAGGCACCCTCACGCCGACGATTGTCTCGGTCGTCGGCATGAGGGTGCCGGCGACCGAGGTGGCGAGACCTTGGCGGTTCGTATGAGGCCTGGTGCGAGTTCGCTCCTCGAGATTAAAGTTTCACCCTAACGCTCTTAGGCGAAAGGTATGGTCGTATCCGCTTTGCGTAAATAAACATGTTCGCAAGCAATATTAAAGTTTCCCCGAGCGGAGCGAGGAGTTTCTGCGCGTAGTGAGGACTGTTTAAAAGCGGCACTCGCGAATTCACTTTTGGCCTATCAGAGCCGCCTGGGTAGTTCCACTTTAGTTCAGGTACGCAAGCGGCGAACAAAATGAAGTTAATAATGCAATCTCCTTGGTAAAAAAAAAAAAAGAAAGATTCGGCGAAACGTCGCAGGAGTTTTTGTCCACGAAATTCAGCGGTGCCGTGAAGTCGTGCTCGCGCGCGTTTAATTAAGCATTATTTTATGCTTTTACTTCCTCCACGGGTTTCCGAGTGTCTTTCGGCCGATGCTTGCCAGCTCCGCAGCACGGTTCATAGTTTCATTCATCGTCGGGAGTCACCAATTTGGAAGGAACTTGAACGCTGTAACGATACACTTGTTTACAGAGCCCCGCGTGAAGGTGCTTTGTCTTGTAATACTTTTGCTTTTGAGATCTTCCCTTCGGAGAATGGTTTTGCCCTGTGTATAACTACTCTTGTGCTCGTGGCTTCGAATGTGCTTTGTATTGTTCAAAACTGCTCTTGTGAACTTCGTTTAAATATTTTTTTGTATGCTGTTGTTAATTTGATGGTTGTGTTTGCTTTTGGCTCTGAGCATTTTCATTGGTGCGAAAGTTCTATTCCCGCTAAGATGTTTGAAGTTTGTGATCCTGTTATCTTTCAGATCCGATATGTCTGTTCGTTAAATTTCAACCAGTATTTCTTTCTGCAGAAAGTAAAAAGTCCTTATTTTCTTAATAGCGAAGCCGCCAACTAAAACCTTGAAACCAGGTTGGGACATCAAGTTTTCTGTTGCTCAGTACAACATGACGGTACTGTCTTCCTTTTTGCACATCATCATTCAATATATAAAAAGTCATAAGGCATAACTTTGAGACGTGCGTCTACCACTCCCGCTGTTTATTGTGTAGTGATGGGGAAGGGCTTTCCACATGGCGTTAATTTTGTGCCATATTTGTCATTGTCTCAACTGCACTGTTCACTCTCAGTGCACTTATGGTTAGACCTCAAAATATGTCCAGATGCATTGTATGAATATTCCCTCTTTAAACATAATTGTACAAAATAATTCCTGGCTCATTAATATCTGCAGTCACTACTAAAATATGCTCAATATTAATCATACTTCGTAGTGCCATATGAAAAAGCTGTGCGGCATATAATATGAATTTGTCTCGATGTAGAATGCACAGTTCAATTTTATGTTTGCCCAAGGTAGTCTGTCAAACTTTCCCTAAAAGTGTCAAAATTGATCCCTAAAGAGACGAAAGGTACTCCCCTAAATTCCATAAAATTAATCTCTAAAAGTGTAAATAATTGGTCCTCAAAGGGACACAAGTTACTCCTCCGTCAATAGAAATAGCATCCTTCTAACTGGCAAAAGTAATCCTCAAGGGGACGAAACGTTAGTCCCCAATCAAAACGTTACCTCCCAATCATAGCACTGTTGATCCTCAAAGGGATCAAAGTTACTCCCCCAAATGTGGACATGACGGCGCTTAAGGGACCATAATTAATCCCCTGAAGGGTTCAACTTAGTCCCTAATTTCCTGCTGTAGGTATAAAAAAAAACTCTTTTTAAGGGATCAAAACTTTGACCTAAACGCATCAATGCAAAGGGACTCAAAAAAGGGAGGAACTAAACCGGGGTTTTGCCCTTTTTGGGGGATCACTCTCAGTCACATCGATTTGGCCCCTCAAAAGAACGAAGTACTACACTCTTGAAAAAAAAAAAGGTTCCCAAAATGTTACCAAAAGGGTGGAACAAGCAGCTTTTACACCCTCACTCTGGTGAGAAAGTAAATGCTTTGCTTATTACCTCCTCGAGGGCGACAGATACTAGCGCCCCCTATTTTAAATACGTTTTTAGGAGGTAAAGTTACTCCCTACGTCACTTTCGTCGTTCTACCAGTTCTGCAATCGAATTTTGTGGGCTGCGATCGTTTTACCTGCACGCCTGCACCGGTGCAGAAAAGTGTACGGCAGTGTATACGTACTTCAAGTATGCGTATTCAGATACGACTGGAAGTACACCGCACTACACCTTTTTGCACCGGTGCAGGAGGCGCAGGTAAATCGAACGAAGCTACTGTTTTGGCACCGATTACCCTTTTAGGGTTTGTTTCTCCGGGTTAGGAAGGACTGGGAAGGACCACGGTTCGGACGGTTCGGACGTCGGTTTTTTACGTGTTAATCATAACGAGTTTTTGTGTTAATCATAACGAGAGCCGGTGGGTCGTAGAAGTCGAAGAAGGGTGGAGCGAAACAACGCTGCGGCAGTCCATCGCGGCCAAGTTCCCGGAGTTCGACTTTAGCGAGGTGCTTATTCAGGTATGTACTACCCTCGCTCATTACGCATTTCCGTACAGCTACGCCGGTCTTGGTGGCTATCTTTTTCCATTGAGTAAAGATATACGAACTACGTCGTGCACCTCGACCGGCAACGGCTATACGCGCGACACGAAACTTTATGGTTCTTGTATAAAACCAAATGTACAAACGAGATTTCCGAATATGTAGCTTATCGTAGTGGTAGCGCGTCTGACTGATACGCAGCGGACCCGAGTTCGATGCTAGGTATGGGCATACCGTTTTTTTTTTTTTTTTTAATATTTTGTTTTGTTGAGGCATTTGGCGATGCTTAGATTTCTTTTTTACAATTAACACTGAAAAAAAAAAATTTTTTTTGGTGAAATTTTGCTCAACTTTCCGGAGGTGCATGGGGGACAGTGGGGTTGGGGTTGCCGGCTGGACGCTGCGAAGCGGTGTGTACGGGGGTGGCTAAGTGGCTTAATAGTTCTGTAATTAGCAGCGGCACCCTGGCGCCGCAAAGCGGCATGAACGCAGGCGGGGGTCTGGCTTAAAGGGCGAAACACATGTACGACGAAACCGTCCAATCCGACGTCCGATCAGGCAACACGACGGTCGGAGGAGAGGGTTTTTGACGGTCTCCGGTGCTACGAAAACCCTCGCCCCCGAAGGTCATTCCTGCAGTTCCGACGTCGGATCGAACGGTTTGGTCGTACATGTGTTTCGCGCTTAACACGCTCCCCAGTAATACACGCGCCGTCCGAAAAGGGTGACCCAAATGGCGTGAGCTCTCCGCGTCGTGCCTATAGCCATTTCCGGTCGAAATGCACGACGTAGTGCGTATAGCTTTACTCTTTTCCATTTTGATGAGTGAAGTAATTTTGAGGTATTACTTGAGCGCGTGCCCGATATATGTTCCGCTCTCTTATCAACTGGTAAATGACAAAGAGTTCGAAACGTTTTTGGACCTTTGACCCGACACCGTGTTGGAAGAATTGGAAGACAAATTACGCATACAGCTGGTCACGCAGCCTGCAGCGACTGACATGGGCCGAGCTGTCATGGCAGCTGAAGTCATTTAAGGGTTGCCATCAATGAATGTTATTTGTTTCGTTCATGGCTCGTAATTCTCTTGACTGCTTTTCACTTTCTTGTAAGCACATAGATAAGTGGATAGGTTAATTACACACTTCGTCCTGAACTCTAAAGAGTTCAGGACTCAACCACGAGCTCGGCTCATGGCTGAGTCGGTTAACGCATCTTTCCCGTAGCCAGACGTTTGAGCTGGAGCGAAGCCTTGCAATTTTAAGTGGCAACCTTAGTTATCCACGATGCTTCCAAAACTGCCACCTGTTGATTATGATGTTGTGCGAAGAATATAATATGCTTTCTTTTTGTTTCTCAAAGTTCCGTGGTACTGCCTGGGCCGCAATAACAGTCTTGGCTAGAAACTGTGGTTCCCCTGCCACAGTACACGCTCCCAGAGCTGCCCAAGGATATTCAATTTGCCGTGAGACAGATCAAAGTCGGCGGACTCATTCCTTATCATGTGCGGCAAGGCATCCTTGAATGGATGTTTCATGACCTTTGCAAACACAACATGTGAGTATGCGAAAGAAAAAATGCAAAAAAGTTTTGACGGATTGCGACATGGTTCATTTTGGGTAGACCACCAGGCTAGGCAAGTCTACGGGTCAGAGAAGCGTCGCATAGCTATACCGGCTGAACTCGCGTCTTGCTTTGACATGGACGACAGCGATGGTTAAAGGGCCCCTCTAATACTCTCTTAGCTTCTGCCTGTTTTGTGCTCTTTGCCTTTTTAGTGGTTCGGGAGACTTGGGAAACAAAGAATAAACCACAAAAAATAGTGCACCATATTTTAAAATGACAAGACGCAAAACAATTAATTGTATGGTGGTGCTGCGTGACGCTAAATGCACGCGGCTAATGACGTTAACTTACCTGGATCCCTGATGGTCAGAACAGTCAAACGTTTCTCTCGGAACACGAAATAATAGGTATTATTGTAATTATCAATCGAATTCTTTATAAAACTACTTTTTTGTTTTTGTTTCGAGAGCCATAAAGTAAGGAAATAGAGATCCAATAATTCAACGAGGCGTCATTCAGCCCGCTTCCCAGTGAAGCGGTGCAACAACACTGACTGCCGGCGTGTCCAGCTTTCATAGTGCCATTTCCAAAACCGGTTCGGCTGTGATCCCCCCACTTCCCCTCTAGAACGGGGAGAGGCTTGTCAAAGCTAGAGTCGCTATAGAGTGAAGCGCCGTTCACATTCTTGCGACCGAGTAAAGGCCCGTTCACACTCTTGCGACCTCTTAAATCTTGATTCCTTGCGACCTCTTAAACCTCTTAAAACGAGAGGACACAGTGGCGCCATCTATCGGGTTGCAGTGTAAACTTGACGGTCCGGCATATTTTCTATTTCTCCCGCGCATTATCCTTTCTTTCTTGCCTCGGAGAACTTTTCGAAACGTTATAAACGAGCCTTTCTCATAGGTATTACGCACATTCGACCTCGGAAATGCCGCAAATCCGTCGCTCTTGTGAAATGCAGTTCCACGATTACCGCATAGATGGCGCCATCTATGCGGTTGAGGGCCTCTATTGATGGTAGCAAAATCTTTTAAAATTATTTATATCTGCAGGATTCTTGGCAGCGAGCCCTGCGGAACAAAACATAGCATCGAAGGAGCAAGCTGACTTCAAACGGAATTGAGCTCAAGATTCGTCAGAAGCTCACTCTCAAGAGAATCGTCTCCGGGGTTCTATGCTGCACAAGTGTGCGAGTTGCACGGGATATCATATTGAGCCCAATTTCTCTCTCCTCACTGTTCTCCACTTGTCTCCTCTCCAGCGCCTTCGTCGCCACACCCACTGGCCAGACTCTCCCATATACGGCTTTGCGTCTATGCTGCAGTGGATGTTCTCGATCGCCTCATATCTTGACAGCTGCATTTTCTTTTTATTTCCCATGTCTTCAGTGCCTTGCTTTCCTTGTGGGCGTGCCACAGTTGCTGAAGGAGAACCGCTGCTCATTCTTGAGAGATGATGTGAGTAATTTTCTGATTTATAAACGAATGCTTATCATATTAAACACCGATATAACAGATATCACACATATTCCAAGTAAGCAATCAGATATTGAATATATTTACTAGAACCCGAGTTATGGGAGATTGGTCTAATTTGATTAAGTCGTTTGTCACGAGTCGTTAGAAACAATTATTCTAAAATTGCCAGTTTTTATTGCAACTGCATTCACAGTGAAGTAATTCGTGTGGTGATGCAATTTCAAATCTCACCTGAGAGAATTATGTTACTAAAAAAAACGATTGTAATTATAGCGTAAAAGACGTGATTTCTCTTTATTTAAGAAAGTAATTAATCAGAAAACACTCTTCAGTTAAAAGATTATAAAAATGGTATCATTGCACAGCTCCATTCTTCCCAAATAGAATGGCACCAAACATGTTAATATTGTCCAAGATAAACTTCAGAAAACGCCTGTTAGGAATCGGTACCTGTGAAAAAAGTGTGAAGAGAGAAAAAGCCCCTTGAAGTATGTATATTCCTACTGAATGTTCATAGAAAATGAAGACATCGTATTGTAAAATACCAGAGGAGCACGCACCCAACTTTCATTGAAACCTTGGATAATCTAGACATGGGCGCTTGTCTGGTCAAATCTGGCGCTTAACGTACGATTTTCAGAATTCCCAAGTTTGGGAATATTAATAGTGGGCGCTTGAACAAAGTGGGCGCGTCCGCAATATTTTACGGTATGTTTTTCTTTGTTCGGATGCCAAGTCCAGCACGATCTTGGAGGTATATGCTTCAACAGAGGTGAAATGGGAAACTAAAACTAGGGAAGTGTATCTAGTCTTCGAGAGTAGGCAGAGTATGAAATGCTTAACAGGCGTTAGTTAACCGCACACTGTTCAGTGCAAGACACTCCGCTTCTCATCCTTGTCCACATTGCTGGTGTCATTGTCATCAAATCATCTGAAAAAATGTAGAACCGGCTCTTCATTTTTTTTACTAAGGCCTTAAAGACGGTACTCCTACACTACCGAGACTGAGCTGTTTGTGGGTGCAGTGAAGTGAACGAAGTGACCTCAGCATCAAATTAGCAGAGAGAAACAGCTCCTTGTATTGTTAATGGATGAGTTAACATCTTCTCACGTGCCCCGGCGCGTCCCCCAGGGGTTGTGGGAACGGTGTTCCGTCGTCCCCATCTCCTGGATCACCTCGCCCTGCACGTCCTCTTTAATTCTTTGTTTAGCATTAAATACGCATTTTTTATATATTCTAATGTATTTTTTTGTTATAAGTGTACTTATTTCGTTCTGAGTGCTGTATTTGATGTGTGAACTTTGTTATTTCCTGTATTATTTCGTTATAGATGTGGGTGCCGACGTGCGCCAATCCACTTCTTTCGCTGCTCCCGAGGAAATCACTACTGTTGCCACCAAGCTCTACCCCGATATTAGCTTATTTATTTGATCGGCATGCAGTCGCGAGGGAGCTGTTTCGGACACCAGGATATCATCGCTGTGAACAGAGAAACGAAGTAGTAAGCACGAAGCAAAGTTCGAGTGTGCTTGGATTTGAGTTTTCGCGTTTGCGCGTGCTGTGTAAAATGTGAGCATAGGGCATCGAGTACCGTGTGCTTGCTCAAGATACAGGACTCTGATTCGTCATGAATACTTCGTCTTTCGAAAGCCTACAAAGCCGTTATCGCGCTCCGCATACGCAACGCTTGTCAACAAGTGCACGCGCAGCATTGTAACCTTCCGTCGGCGAGTGCCGGCGGTTCATCGTCACGGGGTTCTGACTCCGTCCCATGCACAGTATAGAGGATATACCTGTTTACAAAACTAGGTCTCTGTGTGCTCAATCGGAGTCCACCCAGCATGCGATCGCAACTGCAGCGAGCCAGAAAATGCTCATGCGAACTGCACTAAAGCTGCAGCAACAATTGTTTACAAGCGCTGCATACCTAGGTATACGCCGAATGCTAGAACAGCTTTGCAGGCTTTCTGAAGGCAAAGGATTTGTGACGACCAACTTAGAGAAGTGTCGTGCATCTTGAGCAAGCAAATAGTACTTGATACCCTACGCTCACATTTCACACAGCGAGCGCGAACGGCCAAATAGAAGCACAGTGGGTCTTCGCTTGATTTCTACTCCGTTTCTCTGATTACAGCGAGGACATACGCACTGACGTTCGACCTGACCTGCATGCAGTTGCTCTCTTGCAACTGCATGCAGGTCATATAAATGCGCCGGAGCTCGTGATCGGACACCCGACCCATCAGCCGCCTTTTCCATGTCAGCGCCCGAATCACTGGTACACGAGTTTTGGTCGATACAGGCGCTGAAGTAAGCATCATCCCGGCTACTACCTTCGACCGCAGAAATCGTGCCAGAACATCTTCACTGCAAGCGGTGAACGCTTCTCTCATTGCCACCTACGGACAAAAATCACTGACCCTGGATCTCGGTCTGAGGCGTCGTTTCCAGTGGTTGTTCTGGGTGGCAGACGTGGGGTACGCAATCATCGGGGTCGATTTCCTACACAACTTCAACCTCCTGGTTGACATGGCGAACCAGCGGCTCATCGATGCTACCACCCACATGCACGTGTCGGGTGTCCTATCACGAGCTCCGGCGCTCAACCCCACCTTGGTGAAGCCTCCACCTGGTGAGTTCGCCCACCTTCTTGACAAATCCCCAGACTTGACAAAACCAAGAAACATCGATAAAGTTTCGAAGCATGATGTTACTCATCATATCCTCACGATCGGACCGCCAGTTCATTGCCGACCACGTCGCCTTGGACCAGAAAAGCTGCGCATGGCTCGTGAGGAATTCGAGCACATGATTCTACTTGGAATTGTGCGTCCGTCTTCAAGTTCTTGGTCTTCCGCCCTCCATATGGTGCCCAAGAAGACCGGCGACTGGCGCCCGTGTGGAGACTACCGCGCTCTTAACGCGGCAACGGTGCCAAATCGTTACCCCATCCCAAATGTTCAGGACTGCACATCATTCCTGAACGGCACGACCATCTACTCGAAAATCGATCTCGTAAGGGCATACCACCAGATCCCTGTAGAGCCTCCCGACGTGCCCAAGACGGCAATCACCACGAGAGCTACGACATCTTTCCTTCCTCGTGGAATTTACTTCCGACGTCCGTCATGTGAAGGGAAAAGACAACAGTGTCGCAGACACCTTGTCTCGCTTGGACCTCAATGTGGTCAACACGGAGAAGGAGCACTTCACCTACGCCGAACTCGCCGCTGCTCAAGCAGAAGACGACGAACTTCAATCCATGAGGCTGACTGACACATCACTCATGCTCAAGGAAGTCAGTTTTCCTGACAATAACGTTACATTGATCTGCGAAACTTCAAACGGCAAACCCCGCCCGTACGTGCCACGTCATCTACGTCACGCGGCATATACATCTCTTCACTCTCTTTGTCACCCTGGCATACGAGCAACACAGGAATTAGTTACTTCCCGTTTCGAATGGCCTAGGATCAATGCCGACATCCGAGATTGGGTGCGCTGTTGTCTGGCCTGCCAGACATCAAAGATACAGCGCCACACACAGAATTAACACTAGGAAAGTTCCCTTTGCCTTCGGCTCTCTTCGAGAATCTCCACGTGGACATTGTAGGCCCCCTTCCATTTTCACGCGGCTTTACCTACCTACTGACCTGTGTGGACAGATTTACTCGATGGCCAGAAGTTACACCACTGGAAAACATCACCGCGGAAACGGTAGCTCGAGCAGTCGTTTTCAACTGGGTCAGCCGTTTTGGTGTCCCTTCAACAGTCACCACAGACCGAGGACGCCAGTTCGAGTCGGCCTTGTTCCAGCAACTCACATCACTCCTTGGCTGTGTGCGGACACGAACCACAGCATACCACCCTGCTGCGAATGGTCTAGGTGAGCGCCTCCGTCGACAGCTCAAATTCGCTCTGCGAGCACAACCTCTCCCTGACGCGTGGGTTGACAACCTTCCTGTCGTGCTCCTGGGTCTCCGCTCAACCATGAAGCCAGACCTAGGTTGCACCGTGTCTGAGCTTGATTATGAGGCACCCCTTCGTCTCCCAGCTGACATGGTAGAGCCTTCGATAACAACAACCACCATAGATCCAACATCATACGTTCAACGACTTGGGGAGGCAATGTCATCTTTACGCCCGACGCAAACACGAAAACCCACTGCGCGCCAAGTCTTTATACACCCTGCCCTCTCCCAGTCTACGCATGTATTCATTCGACGGGATTTTCCCCAGAAACCCCTCAAACCTCTCTATGATGGACCATACCTTATTGGGGATAGAACACCGAAGTTCTGCACGGTGCTCCTAAAAGGTCGTCGGGAAACAGTTTCCCTAGATCACCTAAAGCCCGCCTTCGTTTCTCCTTTGGACACAACTCCCACAATGTTCCAAAAATACGCTGTCGCCTACTCCACGCCTCCAGCGCAAGTTCCACAGGCCCCTTGTCCAAGGGGGGGCATCTGTGGTAGTTGTGCCACAAAGACGACGAAGAGGTCGGCAAGCGCAAGCGCTGAGCTCGGGACACGCGCGGCAAAGGTTTCTCGAGACACCAACGGAACGACTCGGCGGCGGCATCGGGCGATGCGAACTGCAGTCTCATTCCGCTTGTAAATACTTGTAAATATATTTATGTGTGAAACCTTACTTCTGGTTCCCACAAGCTAATAGCAGGATAGAGCGTGGTGACAACAGTAACTCACCCCGGGAATGGCGAAAAAAGCGGCTTGGCATCCGTCGATGCCCGTGTCAAAAACAACGAAATATACACAAAAGAAGGAATTACACACAAAAAACTACAGCACGCAGAACGGAACAAGTACTCTTACCATCAAGAAAAATGCGCTTGAATCGATAAAGCCGAGGTAGTTAAAAAGAATGCACTTGAACCGATAAAACCGAGGTAATTAACACTAAGCAATGACAATTAAGAGGACGATCACGACGAGGTAAGGTGGATCACCTTACCTCGTCGTGATCGTCCTTTTAGTTTTCATTGTTTAGCGTTAATTACCTCGGTTTTATCGGTTCAAGTGCATTTTTTTAACTACCTCGACTTTATACGGAGAGCAGCTGGGAGACGGAGACAACGGAACACCATTATTAATTCCTCGGGCGGTCGCCGGGGCGCTTGGGAGAAAGGGCAACTCATTTATTGGAGATTCGCCAACCTCTTTGGGCATATCTTTATACACATTCATTTCAAGGCTGGTATGTAAGCTATGTTTAGTAGTGTTCAAGTGTGGGATATAGTGGTACAGCCCTGCTCAAGAAAGAGCTAGGAAAGCCATCACTGCTATACTGCTTGCGTCTCTTCAATATAGTCGGTCTTAAGAAGGTAGGAGAAGCTCCTCACAAGCGTGGTGCAGCTCCCTCCGCAGAAAGAAGAGTTCTGGAAACGCTGTTCCGTTCAATGGATTGATAATGGCCACAGAGTGGTGGCAACTCTCCGCGACAACTTTTCTTGGCAATGCAGTGGAAGGTGCCTGCGTCGCCTCTCCCAGAGTGTGCGCGGGCTCTCCTCTTCTCCCGGAAATGGGGAGAGGAGGAGAGCCTGCGTACATGGGAGAGGGAACGCGGGCCTGTACCCTCCACTGCATTGCCAAGAAAAGTTGTCGCGGGACCCCCACGTTTTAAGAAAGCGACCTTTGTATTCTCGGAGAGGGAACCGAGCCCCTGAAAGCAGCCTTACTCGGAGGGGGACGCTTCCCCGTACGTCTTTGTTTGCATCGGAAGAGAAAGACCAATCTCCCTCTCGTGGCTTCCACATCGTCAAAGTGAAAGATAAAGCAAATATGTAGTGGCTTGTCTCCTTGGAACTTGCAGTTGTTGATGTGAACGTCATGACCATACTTCCACTTCAGTTACTTTTACAACCAAACATCGTTGTCAAAACAACGTCGTCCCCCCCCCCCCCGCCCCCCCCCCCCCCTCAAAATCCACCCCTGATTGCACGTAGTCCCGCAGCTGGCTCCAAGTGTGTTATTTTCATTTCCTCACAGTCATAAAAACCACTGTCGCATTACAATTTTTCACATGCTTCCCTCTTCGTGTATTTGATTTCAGGCTTGTGATCCGCTGAATCCTGTGGCCATCACCGCCAACCTGGCCAAGCCAACAGAAGGGGCAAGCCATGTTCAGCTTGAGAACATGAAAATCAACGCAGACTCCCCTGCTGAGGCAGTTTTAGTTGCATTTTGTATTTACTTTGTTTTTAACTTTAAGTATGAACAGAAGTTCTGCCGCATATTTACTGTGATCGAGTACTTTCTCGGTTTCAGTCGCTCGCATTTCTGTGTTATGTGCACCAGATTGCTTTCGGACCTAAACAAATGAAGAAGTTATCTTTTTTTTTTTTTTAAAGCCAAGTGCCGGTTTACAGCGCAGTCTACTCTTGAAGGGAACATGCAAATGTATAACTGGAAGTCACGTGATCCCCAGCATAGATTCAATCGGTGCCAAAGGTAATGCATGGTGCATGTCGTCAGTTGCTGCGCAGCCCCTTCCGCTTTGCACACGCCGAAAAACTTTGGCATGGCCACTGCAAAGAGTTTTTTGATGTTCGCATAGAGAAAGGGCTGTGCAGAAGCAGATGACGCTGACAGTTTACGTCTCGTAGAGCGCCTGCCGCACATCCGCGTGTTCCCTTTAAGAGGGAATGCTGGTCTTTAACTTTTTGTATTTCTATTTCTCATTTATCGTCCTGAAATTTAGTTTACTGATGTATTTCTCATTGGTGAATTGAAATATGCAATAAGTTTTTAAATACTTTCGTAGATCCTGAGTTATCAGTCAATTTGTAAATTTAATTAGGTCCTCCTTACGGGCCGTTTGCGTCGAAGACAAGTTTTCTGCGGCAATGCAATTTTTAGACGTATATAATGATATTACAGTGGTAAAAAAATAATTGCAATCAGGTTGTACAAAACGGGAGGCTATATCTGTTTGAGACTAATTGATTAAAATTATTTTATCACATATAAAGTAACAAAAATAGCATCACCGCACAAACCATGTATTGGTGAATGAAATTCTATAGAAATTTCTTATATACTGTAAACGACATAATTTTTGCGAGGACCAAAATTTCGCGAATCGCCTACAATTCGCAAAAAATAGGTCCTGCGAACAATGCTAGTAAAATGTAAACACATTGGAATCTATATTGAAACCCCACCGCGTCACGAAAATTGGAACCCGCGAATTATTCCAAACTTTAGCATTGACCTAAATTGCGAAATATTGAGCCCACAAAAAATAACTCGTTTACAGTATTCTTAAAATTTTCACGCTAACGACCCGTGAGGAGGACCTAATTAAAATTACAAATTTATTCATAACCTGGGATCTAAAAAAGCTCTCTGAAAACTAATCGCATATTTGAAATCACCACTACAAATACACCAGTAAACTAAAATTCTGCACAATAAATGAAAAATCAAAAATAAGAAGTTAAATGCCAGCATTCCCCTAAGGAGTAGGCTGTTCTGAACATTTGACTACTTGTCTGCTGAGCGTTACATAAGTAGAGTGTTTTTGCGGTAGCCTTTTTGTTGTATGCTCTGAACATGTGTTTGGAAAGCTGCCAGTCGACAGGCTATCACAGATCCTATCAACAGTGTTAAGATGATCACTTTTCCTTAAAAGAACACAAACAGTAGGCACTTTTACGGCCTTGATAGGACAGGTATGTCTTAAAATTATTTTTCCTAAACAAATTGTACGGTATTTACATTGCGAAAGTTGTTGAAACCCAAAATAACGTCGATTCATTCATTTTACACAAAGGTGTAAATATTGCACATTTTTTTAAGTGAAACCATTAATTTGAGACGTGCCTCTTCTATTCATGCGTAAAATTGTTTTCTGTTGGTTTCCTACAAAACCAGTGTGGAAGTTTTGTGTTTTTTTTTAAATTTCCAAGTGGTGTGGTTTGGATCTTCAATGTCATCTCGACTGATCAATACTGCTGGCATGTCTAGTCCGTTGGCCGTTTTGTTGCGGAAATTGTGCCAATACACTTTTGTCCCTTTTTATTTTAAATACATTAGCTGTTTTATCCTGTACAGGTACAACTCACATCGCTATGGTTTGGAGTCTAGTCCAAGGGCGAACAGGACTTATGTCCATGTTAGAGTTCTGGGCTGTGATATTTTGTGCTCTGTTTGCATTTATTTACACAGCCGTTTAGCATTTTCACCAAAGTCAGGGCGTGTCACTCATGCTCACATTTCCTGTTGTCTTTTCCACTAATTGTGGATGCCATTTTTCTGCTCTCACGTGTGATAAATAACGTTTTTTCACGTTTTCATGACTTCATTTATGTTTTACTGGCATACTTTTTTATATTCTCATATGTGCCAGATTTTGAGATTTTATTTTACCAAATATTGTGATAAACTCCACATCTATAGCCGACAAATTTGAGAAGGTTTTCAGTATTCCCATTCTATGGCTCGTTATTGCTAAGCGTATGAACGAAGAAACAAACTTTGGCTTCTTAAATTTCAGAAACCAGGATTTTTTTTATCATTGTGATGGATTTGTCTTCATCCTGGCACTATTTGTTCCTTGTGTGTGCAGATTCTAAAATCAGCCTCCTCTCGGTAATACTTTAGTCACTGCAGTCTACTGTGCATCAATGGTACAGTTGTCCTAGGAGGCAACAAGTTTCCCACGGGGACGTGTTGGTTGAGTTTAAGAATATCGAAAGGATAAGACACGTGTGGGACAAGGAACAACATATGCTTTCGTTGCACTGAAAGAGATTGTAGTTGTCCCTCTTCCCACCTTGTCTTTATTCTTTCGGTGTTCCTAAAAATGCCTGTATGTTCGATTCCCGCAGAGCAGTTTGAGAACCAGTCACTGAGATCTACAGATAAGGCCAAGTTAAATGGCAAGGCTCGAAATATCTCTGGACCTAAAGGTTAAGACTGGGTGCGATGTCGAGCAACCTTTAAGACTACTTGTGTAGCGTGATCTACACTGGCCGAGGTTGAGCAGTTTCGCGTCGGCTCCCAAAGAAGCCGTGCTGCGCATGCGCGAGGAGCAGTGTGTCACCGGCGCACAGCTGGCGCGCCGGAGCCGCCGCCGCCGCGCGCGCCTCGCCGGCTCTGCGCATTCCAGTGGAGCGACGTCATAGCCGGGGCAGACGCACTGGCGCCGCCGCGTGCCCAGCGTGCGCCTCCTTGCGTAGTAGCCAAGTCTGCCGCTGCAGCGCAGCCGCTTGATAGCGCCTCTTATTATGTGCGCATAAGCTCACGCTAAGTATATCCGGCATAGCCGAGCTAAGCCACCGCGATTTTTTTTTTTGTATTCATTTCATGACTTTATTTTTATGTCGAATATGTTTTTAGCTTTGTAATTTGCCTGTTCGCATGATTGATTGCATCATTGGATTCCCCAATGGTTCACAGGAAAGCAAATGCACGGGCATTTATTTTTGTTTTTTTTTTGGGGGGGGGGGGGGGGGGGGGCTATAAGCTCACCTCTCAACATAATCCCGTAAAAGCGTAATATTGCTCCCCGCAGTGGTGCCTACAAAGGCTTCGTTGGCTGGTGTGTTTTCCTGTCCCATACCTGCCGGTTATCCGAAGTGGTCACAGAAGTGGCAACACAAAACCGGGAGTGTCATGCTGACGGATGTTGCAATCCTGGCGGCTGGTCATCCAAGTGCCGGGGAAGAGACAAAAAAGATGAGCAGACAGAAGTGTCGCTGTCGTCGCTGCCATCCCAACGTGCCTCAACTTGTAACTGAAGTGTCCGCTGACTGAGCTAGCTACAGCGGATCAAGCGTCTGCCACGTCCACTTTTGCTGCTGTGCCACCGCCGGGGTTGTGACATCTGACGGCGTGACACTTCCACTGCGAAAACAGAGACCAAAAATAGGGCCTCGGTAAACACACCAGTCGAAACGCGTCCAGGCACCGTACCCGATGGAACAAAATTGCACCGTAAAGGTAAACACTATTACACCCCAGCAGGGTGCAGTTGGCCTCAAAAGAGTGTAAGCTGGTTGACACTTATTGCCCCTAGAAGAGGTGAAGTTACACTCTTGAAGCATGTGCTGTCACTCCCAAAAGGGTGAAGTTGCCACCCACCAAGAGCCAGCCGTAAGAGTATGCCGTATTCTTAATGGAGTAAAATTACACGCTTGATGTAAAGCCTATTGCTCCCGATTAGAGATAAGGTTGCCTCCCCAAGGAGCAGAGATGCACCTCTATAGGGTTTATTGCTTCTAACCGGAAGGGGTAACTTTGCTACTTTTCGAGATGAACTCCAGGGACAAGCAAGTTACTCCCCCCAAGGGTGCGACAGCAGGAACCTTTTTTTTAAGAGTGTAACCTTTTTTTTTAAGAGTAGCTCTCCAGAGTTTTTGAGTCATCATTCGTTTGCTGGCGGACACGATAGGGTGAAACTAGCCTTAACAGCTCTGCTGTAAAAACAAACACATCAAGTGAAAGAACATATTCCGGAATAATATCATGAATCAAACAAAGCGCCTGATCTGGACACTACCATTATTTCTCGAGTCAAATAAAAGGCAAGTTAAACGTTCGTTGCCTATCTGCATAAGGTCTTGTCATATAATGAAAAAGCCATTGTTTTAGATAATGTTATGAAGGCAAATAAACATGCATTCAGAAGACATCACATAGTTGCTCCTTTCGCTGATAATTTATCACCTCCCTTAAGATGGCAAATGCGCCATCATAAAAATACTTGTGCTATTTATTTCTAATCTTTAAGCACTACACCGGAGCAACCCTGAGTTGCCATAAGTAATTGGTTCATGTGCACGTCAGGGGTTGCGTGATATTTATACAGCGTGTATTGGTCAGACATTACAAGTTGCGACGAGTCACTCGCTGTAGATGAGCAATTTAGTCGCATCAGGGCTAACGCTGATCCTGTTCTCCTCGCCCCATGCGTACGCCGACGGTAAAACAGTCAAAACGTGTCAGGAAATTACCTGCAGGCGTTTTGGCGCATAATGAGGCATGCTATCAGTATAGTCCGTTTCAACTCAAGAACGTATGGAGAGTGAAAGGAAGCCTTGGAGGAGGAAGCAGATAAAACACTGGAGAAGAAAGGGAACCCTCCCAAAAGTGAAAGCCGTTAC